>JAIUCU010000146.1:0-16646 GCA_020226215.1 Sindora glabra
TAATATAGCAATATTTCACATATCAATGATCACATAGTAAATATTTTGAGTTCATCCTGTATTTTTTGTTTCTAAATTAAAGAGGATTTTCACCTTAAATTCTTGGTATCTATTTTTCTTCTATTACTTTAATTTTATTTTTCCATTACTTATATGTATACTTTGATCCCAACTACGCTTCTATATGTATAAAAGAGTATATTGTGTCTCTTTACTTTATTACAAAAAAAAAAGGTTCACGATAATGGAAGAAAATAACGTCCTTTTAAAAAAGAGAAAATTATCATTTACTAAAATTTTTATATTTAATATAAATATATAAAGTATTCTCCGTAATCTTAACTATTTATAACTATATTCTGAAACATACGGACTTTATGTCTGCCTATTTTTTCACGATCATGTGGTTGCTGTGTTGAATTGAAACTGTTGTTTTTCGTGGTTGTCCCAACTGCCTAATTATGCACTTCAGAATTTATATGATTAAGTTATAATGTTCCGTGCATTTGTTCTTTGTTTCAGGAAGAATAAATGCGATATCTGTGAGAATTTATGACCGATGTGATAACAGAAAAAAGCCTCCTTACAAATGATACATCATAACTTTTAAAATTTTAGAAAGGATATTCTTACACAGCTAAATACACGTAGACGGGAAACAGGTAAAGTGGAAGTATTTGTGTGATGTTCCATTGTTAAAACAATAGGATATAATTACGAAATTATTTTCTTTATTTTTAAGTGGCTTGTAGAATAGGTCATTCCATGGTTGTTGTTGATAGAACAAAATGATGCTAAGCGACTAGAACAAGTAACTGTTAATGAGAGAAAGATTTCAAATTAGATTTGGATGACGTTTTCTTTATGCATACAGAATCAGATGCCAAAAGTTGTCGGCTGGGAATATGCAGAACAAAATCATCGTTAACATATCAGTGATATTGACTTGTTAAATTGGTAAGAGAACATTCAACATAATGTTGGGTTGATCCCACTTTGTGGGGACAACCTTCATCAAAGGATGAATGCGGGTTGAATCTAGTCCTTTGAAGACACCCATGAACACAAATAAGACACAGTGCAAGGGAGAGCATAGGTTCTAACTTTAATATATGTGCATCCATAGCTGAAGACTATTTTTTTCATATTTGTTGTGTACATCTGAAGTACTCATTCTCTACCCCTTTCGACCTTCTTAGTTGCTTATCTTGTTGCTTGAAACGTTGGAATTGAGAAATGTGTAAATTTGCTTTGTGTTATGTTGGTTTTTTATTACCCTCACAGTTACATTATTATTCCCCCATGATTTCCTTGAAATTGTTCCTTCCTACAGAGTGACATATGAGATTCCCTCTGTCAAAGAAAACCAAACCTGTGGATTCCAGTATGCATTCTTCTCTTCTTTTTACTGGATTTTTTATTATATAATGTAGTATTGCATTCTCTTCTTTTTGCCGTATTTTCTCCCGTTGGTCATAATTGGTTGTTATGTCCTTGCTCTTGTACTTATTGCTGATATTTGTCATGACTCATGAGACTTTTAATGATTGCATTGAGGTAGGGTTTTAAATATCGGACCGCATTCTATTTTGCGGGCGCAATATTTCGGATGCGGAAGCCAACGCAACTGCATTAAGCCGATTTTGCGCTGTGATTTTTATTCACATCCTTTGCGGCGTTTAAGGACTCCAAAAAGATGCAATTGCGGTCCATTGCAGTCATAACGGAGCGCATCTGTCCGCATCGAAGAGCAATTGAGCAAATAGTGCTCTGCAATCTTCCCAAATTTGTTATTGTATAACAAAAAACAAAAGACAAACTTGTGCCTCTTGAAGGGCTCTGTTCATTCATCAATATTTGCCAAAGACATACTATGAGAAGATATTCTCAACTTCGTAGCTGAAATCTTCATCATTCATCAATATTTGCCAAAGAAAGGAAGAAAAAAAAATTGAAAATGAAAAAGAAAGAAACAGAGGAGAGCATCGACGCTTGCAACATAGACAACAACCAACAATCCATTCTCATTCTAAAGACATAAAAGCTTCAAAATCAACCATTTTAGCGTCCCAGTTAGGCTCAAAAGCAGTTATGTGAATTCCCTCTGTGTTTTTCTTCCAAATTTGTGCCTCTTGAAGGGCTCTGTTCTTGATTTTTTCCCTTTTTGGGAAAAATGAGATTTAAAATTAAACACCACTTTTGCTGAGACAAAGAAAGAGAGAGGGGAACACTAATCGAAAGAGATAACGAAGCCTATTTCCTCTTTCTCTAATCCTCTAATCCAGAATGGGTTCTCCATTTAGAATAGATTTTCTAGAGCATTCTGTGTTTAAGCAGAAATAAAAAAGCCTCTCTCATCACGTTTCATCCAACACGTGTTGCTTTTAAAAGGAAAAATGTGCAAGTTCTTAATCCAGCCATTGATGCCCACTTGACACGCACACCTAATTTGTTCCCGCTTCCCCCTTTTCCCTTATTTAATTATTTAAATAATTATTAATGAAAATTTCACACACCGCATTTTATTATTGAATTAGAATCATTAAAAATTTTACAGTTTACATTTTAAATATTTAATAAAAATACAATCTACCACTAAAAAAAAATTAAGTAATAATAACCTTGTTAATTAAATACATATGTGCATTTTTTTAAGCTATGGTGTAGCTAATATTATTTTAAAATGATTCTAACAACGTTGTGTTAGAATTAAATTATTTGACTATTCACTCCATTTTTTAATTATTATTATAGTTATTTGGTTAAAATTAAAAAATTTTAACTTATAAAATATGATTGTTAATTTATTTTTCACCTAGCAATATTAAATTATTAAGAATTATAATTTATTAAATATACAATAATAATATTAAATATTTCTCTTAATATGTGCACATTTTATAAAAAATTATGGCCGTAGTAGCCGCAACCCGCATTACAATAGAGACATTAACCACAATTGTAAAAAATGCAATGCGACTGTATCCGTGACTGCAATCGTAATTTAAATCCTTGCACTGAGGGAACTAATCACCTTGTTAATCTCTGCCTGCTTCTGACAATATTCATTTATGTGGGCTCTTGGAATAGCTTGCAGGGTCACTTGGCTAGAAAGAGCTCGTTGAATTAGTGCTGCTTCAATGATGCACTAGACGAAAGATCAACATAAGACACTTGCATGCCTCATATGAAAACATGCTTGGTTTTACATTGAGATGCTAGCAGTTAGGACAATTGTTCATCAAGAAGGCAATCTGGTAAGTTTATGAAGATCAACCTACTTGATCTTTGCGGGAAAAGAGGGGGAAAAAAAGGAATTATAAAGTCTTCCGATGAGAAAAAACTGACATTCTGATTGTGCGAGATTTTGTTATTGTCCTCAGATAGTTTTACCGAGGATAAAATGGTGTTGAATGATTATTGATTCTTAGAGGGAGTGATCTAAAAAATTTGGCAAATGCTATCATAGTTTATAATGCTTATGTTACCACTTTAATTGTTGAAATCGAGGTTCTAAATTGTGGTTATGGTCGCATTACATTTTTTGTAATTGTAGATTGTTAGGAGGAAAAGGATATCATCAATTTCCTCAAATTACATTGGTATCAATAGTTACTCAAAAGTATATTAGGAAGAGAAAGTATATTTATTATATATATATATATATATATATATATATATATATATATATATATATATATATATATATATATATCAAATTCCACTACCTAACTTACATATATTAATTTAAATAACCCTTAAACTTCAACTCATTAATACCCAACACAACTTACTAGGCATCTTTAATTTTATCATATTCATGTATTCTATAATACAGAATCACACACATTTAGATATATTAACTATGAATCACCCTTTTACATCTATTTAAATTTACTATTTCCAACATCTCCCCTTAAATTTAAATATTTTCTTTTTCAATCATTGGTGATAACTTGGACCACAATTAGGAGGGAAATCTTGCATAGCAAATACTTGTCTTCTTGGAATTAATAGTACATTTTCATTACTTCCAGGTTTTTCAAACTCGATTTCTTCTATTTTGGTCTTCAATTCCTTTAGCTCATTTATGGTTTCATAAAAAATTTTCCTTAATTCCTCATTAGAATCTTCCAAATCATTTTTGACTTCATCTAATTCTCTTTCATTCACATCTTTAATAACAATGTTATAAAAATATTTTAGATGACTTATCACACCCAGAGCAACTTCATTTTCAACTTCTTTCTTTGTGTATGCCTTAACTCCATATTGTTCATGTCTTCCAAATTTTTCTTCAAATATAACTTTTGCTAGAAAACTTGGTTGATGATTGGTACCAAACTTTATTGGTAGCAAATTCAACTTTTTCTAGTAACTCTTTGAGTAGTGCTTTAAATTGAACAATCACAACAAGAGGCTCTTCATTCTCCATTCTTGAAAAAAAAAATTTAGCTATTGCAAATGCTTTAGAGGTTTTTCTTCTCAACCTCACTATCCCTTGAAGATTTCTTTCATCTTCTTTTCCTTGTAGAGTTTGGCTCATGACTCGTATATATTAAAGATACATATATATATCAAACTCCACTCTCTCACAATATTCATAAACACCTAGCCTATATATATTAATCTAAACAACCCTTAAACTTCAACTCATTAATACCTAACACAACTTACTAAGCATCATTAATCTTATCATATTATTGTATTCTATAATACATGAATCACATACATCTAGATATATTAACTACGAATCACCCTTCTCTAATACATGAATCACACTTTTACATCTATTTCAATTTATTATTTCCAACATTGTAAATATTGCAGAAGTGAAAAAAGTAGATTGCAGACATTGTCGCTGTGAAATTTTGTATTGTACACACAATGCATAATAAAATACGTATATAACTATTAATTCATATTATTTGATATTAATTCTTTCAATTTAACACTATAATATTAAACCAAATAAAATTTTCTTGTAAGTAAAATATGAAAATTTTCCACTTTTGTTTTTTCAAAAAATTCACAAATATAATTGTATCACGACTATTGCAGCCGTTGTGGCTGTAACAATGATAGTGTGGTGTTGCGGCGGCAAAACATATACTATAATACTTGTGAATTGTAATAGTGCCACAATTGCGGCAGGTATAACCGTATAAGATCAATCAAAAGCCTGTGAGCTGTATATGTCAGGTGTTTAATTTTAATATACTTGTATCTATCTTCCACAAATTTTTCCATGATGATCTGACCTGCTGTGAACATTTGTTTGTTGAATCTACGAAAGCAAGAAGGCACATGGAGATTGAATTTTCATTTAAGCAAACATTTAGCTTTTGCATCTTTAAAGATAATTGACTAAATAGATATGTCAAAGTGCGAGAGGTAGGTGTTATGGTTTCATGCTGATTTAAAATTAAATTTTTCTTCGAATTTTTTTTCACACATTTTGTCCAGGTTTGTAAGTATTTTATTTTATTTTTTTGGATGCAGTAGAGAAGAGCCAATATGGTTGGTTTTGGGTCTTCCCCAATGGTGGCTTGAAATGCCACTAGAAGTATGTTCTTCCCCTGGATACATTTCAAAATCTCAAACAAATGTTCTTTAAGAAGAAAAAGGTGGAAAAAACACCCAATTCAAGAGGAGATCGAAAATCAGCTGAATATTTGATTCCTCTACTTTCTCTAATTGACTGTCATAAAATGTTAATTCTGGTCGTGTAACCAAATATTTCATAATGGCTTAGCGTGAGAAATTGAGAACTTCAACTCCGATGACTCCAGAGTTATTTGCACAATGAAGAAGAAGAAGAAGAAGAAGATGCAACTTTGGCTGCACAGCAGGCGGAGAGGTCGAGGAATGACTGCATGAGGTACTTTTTTTTTTTCTTTTCCTCTATCTCGTTAACATGTGAACATATCTGCATGCTTTCTAACGTTCAAATTAGTATCATGGTAAAGTTATTCAGCGGAGACATATTGGCACCCTTCTGTATTACTATCACAAAAAAAAAAAAATTGAGGAAACTGCGTCCATTGGTTTTCCAAAAGATATTTTCTATGGAAAAATTTCATTTTTGTTTATATATAATATGAAACAATAGCATGTGCCTTTATATATTATGATTAAAAAAATACCTAGAATCATAATAGTGGAGGAAGACAATTTGCTCTTTGGAAAAAGAGAAAGTTGTCTTTAACCAAATTTCTTACATTTAACCATGGTTTTAAATTGCGGTTGCGGTCGCGGTTGCGATATCAATGATGCAAAAAAAATTACAAAAAAATGTGGCCATCACGAAGCGCAATTACGGAGAAATACGGATGCGGTGTGGTTTGCAACTGCAATATTGCAGGTGATATTGCGATTGCGGACCATTTTTAAAACCTTGCATTTAACATTAAACATATTAACTATTTTTCACTATTTTGATATTTTATAACTATGTTTATACAAAAAATATTTTCTGTCAAAAATAAACAGAGCTTACATGTTGTTGAACATTTTCGGAAAGGCATGAATTTCAATCATCTATAAAGGCAAATATCTTAGTTGCTTTTGTTCTAATACTAACCATGTTGAGGCATGCGACAGGTACCAAGGAGAACCAGAATCCGATGACACTGAAAATTTGGTTAGTTTTTGTCCCTCTCTATGCATGACTGTCTGAGTGTATATAATCAATCATTTGCATTTGGCATGGATAATATTAAAACCTGATCAGCAGCTAGGTAAAGGTAGATGCAAGATACCTGATATTAGAAATTTGTAGGAATCTAATTATATCACGTCAATGTGATGTGTTTATAAAGAAAAAAAATTGTTCAAAAAAATTTGGACTGTCATTGGTTATTTATACCAGTCCCTCTCGTCTAATATGTTGCTTAGATTTTTATTTTATTGTTTTGTTCTTGCACGGTTAGGATTGATGATCTTAAATTGATCTATTTGGGGTATGTGTTAATAGGTTATAACTGATGTATAATATGAACCTATATCTGCATACACTAACTATATTGCTTAAGACATGGCTTACAGGAAATTTGGATTCGCTTTTCATTTGTTTTCCATGTATTTTAGAAGCCAACAAGGTTATAACTGTTGAGGCTCAATTTGAGAGTGAAGGAGTTAATGCCAATGATCATGACGAATTGGAAATGGACGAGTTGAATGAATTACATAGGTGTTGTGTCTATTTCCAGACTCAAAATGTTTGTTTACATCTTTATTTGATGTCATGTAAAGTAAAGGTTATTCTCTAAAGTTAATTCATAATAACCTTTCAGGTACATTTTATTTGATGCATTGTTTTAAAATTGTGGCGCACATGTGTTGCAGCTGCAATATTGCGGTTGCGGTGGGTGCCGTAACCGCATTGGGCCGCAATTGTGGTATTGCTATAATTAAGAAGTATTGCAGTATGTTGTAATCGCAGCACACTGCCAATATTGCTTACTGTTGTAGCCGCAAAATACTCATTTGTGAATTTTTTTAATAAAATGAGAGTAAAAAACTTTGATATTTTACTTATAAATAAATTTTATTTGATTTGGCACGATATTATGTTAATTAAAAGAATTAATAAAAAAAATCAATAATAGTTATATATGAATTTTATTGTACATTAGGTAAACAATACAAAATTTCACGGTCTGCAACTTCTCCAACTAGTTACTTTTGCAATATCCACAACTGCAAAAAATATATCACAGCTGCAACCGCAATGGCAACCACAATTTAGAACCTTGATTTGATGTCATTGAATTATAGGTTGATAGTGAAAATGGACTATCAAGTGCACCACTTGAACATAGGCAATACTTACACTTTGGTGTCATTCATTTAGATTTAGGTGTTTATTATTATAAATATTCTGCCCTGACTCACTGGGAGGTTTTATTTACTTTTACAATGATTACCAACTTGATGGGCCCTTCTTAAGCCTTGCTTTCACTTGTATGCTTGCACACCAACTTTGTAATGCAACTATGCAGACCAGCACTTATTAATCAGCTTTGGTGATGGTGAACTTTTCTATTTGTGACAGGTATTAAGGTGTTGACATCTCTTCGAATATTGAGCTTGTAGAACCATCAGAAGAGGTAATATATGGCGTTAGGCAGCAGGTGCGAAAATTGGTTGTATACTCTTATCGTACAAACTTCTTTTTTTTTTTGGGTATATTTTGGGATTTGCTATTCAATTGCAAATAGCAAAAAAGAAGGCATACCGCAAGATGCTTATTTTTTTTATTCACATTACCCTTTTCTATACAATGTTTTTATTTGAATTCGATTTGTTAAAATTTGGTACCAAATTTTAACAAATCGAATTCAAATAAAAAACATTGTATAGAAAAGGGTAATGTGAATAAAAAAAATAAGCATCTTGCGGTATGCCTTCTTTTTTGCTATTTGCAATTGAATAGCAATCCCAAAATATACCCAAAAAAAAAAAGAAGTTTGTACGATAAGAGTATACAACCAATTTTCGCACCTGCTGCCTAACGCCATATATTACCTCTTCTGATGGTTCTACAAGCTCAATATTCGAAGAGATGTCAACACCTTAATACCTGTCACAAATAGAAAAGTTCACCATCACCAAAGCTGATTAATAAGTGCTGGTCTGCATAGTTGCATTACAAAGTTGGTGTGCAAGCATACAAGTGAAAGCAAGGCTTAAGAAGGGCCCATCAAGTTGGTAATCATTGTAAAAGTAAATAAAACCTCCCAGTGAGTCAGGGCAGAATATTTATAATAATAAACACCTAAATCTAAATGAAATGACACCAAAGTGTAAGTATTGCCTATGTTCAAGTGGTGCACTTGATAGTCCATTTTCACTATCAAACCTATAATTCAATGACATCAAATCAAGGTTCTAAATTGTGGTTGCCATTGCGGTTGCAGCTGTGATATATTTTTTGCAGTTGTGGATATTGCAAAAGTAACTAGTTGGAGAAGTTGCAGACCGTGAAATTTTGTATTGTTTACCTAATGTACAATAAAATTCATATATAACTATTATTGATTTTTTTTATTAATTCTTTTAATTTAACATAATATCGTGCCAAATCAAATAAAATTTATTTATAAGTAAAATATCAAAGTTTTTTACTCTCATTTTATTAAAAAAATTCACAAATGAGTATTTTGCGGCTACAACAGTAAGCAATATTGCAGTGTGCTGCGATTACAACATACTGCAATACTTCTTAATTATAGCAATACCACAATTGCGGCCCAATGCGGTTACGGCACCCACCGCAACCGCAATATTGCAGCTGCAACACATGTGCGCCACAATTTAAAACAATGCATCAAATAAAATGTACCTGAAAGGTTATTATGAATTAACTTTAGAGAATAACCTTTACTTTACATGACATCAAATAAAGATGTAAACAAACATTTTGAGTCTGGAAATAGACACAACACCTATGTAATTCATTCAACTCGTCCATTTCCAATTCGTCATGATCATTGGCATTAACTCCTTCACTCTCAAATTGAGCCTCAACAGTTATAACCTTGTTGGCTTCTAAAATACATGGAAAACAAATGAAAAGCGAATCCAAATTTCCTGTAAGCCATGTCTTAAGCAATATAGTTAGTGTATGCAGATATAGGTTCATATTATACATCAGTTATAACCTATTAACACATACCCCAAATAGATCAATTTAAGATCATCAATCCTAACCGTGCAAGAACAAAACAATAAAATAAAAATCTAAGCAACATATTAGACGAGAGGGACTGGTATAAATAACCAATGACAGTCCAAATTTTTTTGAACAATTTTTTTCTTTATAAACACATCACATTGACGTGATATAATTAGATTCCTACAAATTTCTAATATCAGGTATCTTGCATCTACCTTTACCTAGCTGCTGATCAGGTTTTAATATTATCCATGCAAATGCAAATGATTGATTATATACACTCAGACAGTCATGCATAGAGAGGGACAAAAACTAACCAAATTTTCAGTGTCATCGGATTCTGGTTCTCCTTGGTACCTGTCGCATGCCTCAACATGGTTAGTATTAGAACAAAAAGCAACTAAGATATTTGCCTTTATAGATGATTGAAATTCATGCCTTTCCGAAAATGTTCAACAACATGTAAGCTCTGTTTATTTTGACAGAAAATATTTTTTTGTATAAACATAGTTATAAAATATCAAAATAGTGAAAAATAGTTAATATGTTTAATGTTAAATGCAAGGTTTTAAAAAATGGTCCGCAATCGCAATATCACCTGCAATATTGCAGTTGCAAACCACACCGCATCCGTATTTCTCCGTAATTGCGCTTCGTGATGGCCACATTTTTTTGTATTTTTTTGCATCATGTGATATCGCAACCGCGACCGCAACCGCAATTTAAAACCATGGTTAAATGTAAGAAATTTGGTTAAAGACAACTTTCTCTTTTTCCAAAGAGCAAATTGTCTTCCTCCACTATTATGATTCTAGGTATTTTTTTAATCATAATATATAAAGGCACATGCTATTGTTTCATATTATATATAAACAAAAATGAAATTTTTCCATAGAAAATATCTTTTGGAAAACCAATGACGCAGTTTCCTCAATTTTTTTTTTTTTTTTGTGATAGTAATACAGAAGGGTGCCAATATGTCTCCGCTGAATAACTTTACCATGATACTAATTTGAACGTTAGAAAGCATGCAGATATGTTCACATGTTAACGAGATAGAGGAAAAGGAAAAAAAAAAAGTACCTCATGCTCGACCTCTCCGCCTGCTGTGCAGCCAAAGTTGCATCTTCTTCTTCTTCTTCTTCTTCATTGTGCAAATAACTCTGGAGTCATCGGAGTTGAAGTTCTCAATTTCTCACGCTAAGCCATTATGAAATATTTGGTTACACGAGAATTAACATTTTATGACAGTCAATTAGAGAAAGTAGAGGAATCAAATATTCAGCTGATTTCGATCTCCTCTTGAATTGGGTGTTTTTCCACCTTTTTCTTCTTAAAGAACATTTGTTTGAGATTTTGAAATGTATCCAGGGAAGAACATACTTCTAGTGGCATTTCAAGCCACCATTGGGGAAGACCCAAAACCAACCATATTGGCTCTTCTCTACTGCATCCAAAAAAATAAAATAAAATACTTACAAACCTGGACAAAATGTGTGAAAAAAATTCAAAGAAAAATTTAATTTTAAATCAGCATGAAACCATAACGCCTACCTCTCGCACTTTGACATATCTATTTAGTCAATTATCTTTAAAGATACAAAAGCTAAATGTTTGCTTAAATGAAAATTCAATCTCCATGTGCCTTTTTGCTTTCGTAGATTCAACATACAAATGTTTTACAGCAGGTCAGATCATCATGGAAAAATTTGTGGAAGATAGATACAAGTATATTAAAATTAAACACCTGACATATACAGCTCACAGGCTTTTGATTGATCTTATACCTGCCGCAATTGTGGCACTATTACAATTCACAAGTATTATAGTATATGTTTTGCCGCCGCAACACCACACTATCATTGTTACAGCCACAACGGCTGCAATAGTCGTGATACAATTATATTTGTGAATTTTTTTGAAAAAACAAAAGTGGAAAATTTTCATATTTTACTTACAAGAAAATTTTATTTGGTTTAATATTATAGTGTTAAATTGAAAGAATTAATATCAAATAATATGAATTAATAGTTATATACGTATTTTATTATGCATTGTGTGTACAATACAAAATTTCACAGCGACAATGTCTGCAATCTACTTTTTCACTTCTGCAATATTTACAATGTTGGAAATAATAAATTGAAATAGATGTAAAAGTGTGATTCATGTATTAGAGAAGGGTGATTCGTAGTTAATATATCTAGATGTATGTGATTCATGTATTATAGAATACAATAATATGATAAGATTAATGATGCTTAGTAAGTTGTGTTAGGTATTAATGAGTTGAAGTTTAAGGGTTGTTTAGATTAATATATATAGGCTAGGTGTTTATGAATATTGTAAGAGAGTGGAGTTTGATATATATATGTATCTTTAATATATACGAGTCATGAGCCAAACTCTACAAGGAAAAGAAGATGAAAGAAATCTTCAAGGGATAGTGAGGTTGGGAAGAAAAACCTCTAAAGTATTTTGCAATAGCTAATTTTTTTTTTCAAGAATGGAGAATGGAGAGCCTCTTGTTGTGATTGTTCAATTTAAAGCACTACTCAAAGAGTTACTAGAAAAAGTTGAAGTTGCCACCAATAAAGTATGTATGTGACAAGTTTGGTACCAATCATCAACCAAGTTTTCTAGCAAAAGTTATATTTGAAGAAAAATTTTGAAGACATGAACAATATGGAGTTAAGGCATACACAAAGAAAGAAGTTGAAAATGAAGTTGCTCTGGGTGTGATAAGCCATCTAAAATATTTTTATAACATTGTTATTAAATATGTGAATGAGAGAGAATTAGATGAAGTCAAAAATGATTTGGAAGATTTGAAAGATTCTAATGAGGAATTAAGGAAAATTTTTTATGAAACCATAAATGAGCTAAAGGAATTGAAGATCAAATAGAAGAAATCGAGTTTGAAAAACCTGGAAGTAATGAAAATGTACTATTAATTCCAAGAAGACAAGTATTTGCTATGCAAGATTTCCCTCCTAATTGTGGTCCAAGTTATCACCAATGATTGAAAAAGAAAATATTTAAATTTAAGGGGAGATGTTGGAAATAGTAAATTTAAATAGATGTAAAAGGGTGATTCATAGTTAATATATCTAAATGTGTGTGATTCTGTATTATAGAATACATGAATATGATAAAATTAAAGATGCCTAGTAAGTTGTGTTGGGTATTAATGAGTTGAAGTTTAAGGGTTATTTAAATTAATATATGTAAGTTAGGTAGTGGAATTTGATATATATATATATATATATATATATATATATATATATATATATATATATATATATATATATAATAAATATACTTTCTCTTCCTAATATACTTTTGAGTAACTATTGATACCAATGTAATTTGAGGAAATTGATGATATCCTTTTCCTCCTAACAATCTACAATTACAAAAAATGTAATGCGACCATAACCACAATTTAGAACCTCGATTTCAACAATTAAAGTGGTAACATAAGCATTATAAACTATGATAGCATTTGCCAAATTTTTTAGATCACTCCCTCTAAAGAATCAATAATCATTCAACACCATTTTATCCTCGGTAAAACTATTTGAGGACAATAACAAAATCTCGCACAATCAGAATGTCAGTTTTTCTCATCGGAAGACTTTATAATTCCTTTTTTTCCCCCTCTTTTCCCGCAAAGATCAAGTAGGTTGATCTTCATAAACTTACCAGATTGCCTTCTTGATGAACAATTGTCCTAACTGCTAGCATCTCAATGTAAAACCAAGCATGTTTCATATGAGGCATGCAAGTGTCTTATGTTGATCTTTCGTCTAGTGCATCATTGAAGCAGCACTAATTCAACGAGCTCTTTCTAGCCAAGTGACCCTGCAAGCTATTCCAAGAGCCCACATAAAATGAATATTGTCAGAAGCAGGCAGAGATTAACAAGGTGATTAGTTCCCTCAGTGCAAGGATTTAAATTACGATTGCAGTCACGGATACAGTCGCATTGCATTTTTTACAATTGTGGTTAATGTCTCTATTGTAATGCAGATTGCGGCTACTAAGGCCGTAAATTTTTATAAAATGTGCACATATTAAGAGAAATATTTAATATTATTATTGTATATTTAATAAATTATAATTCTTAATAATTTAATATTGCTAGGTGAAAAATAAATTAACAATCATATTTTATAAGTTAAAATTTTTTAATTTTAACCAAATAACTATAATAATAATTAAAAAATGGAGTGAATAGTCAAATAATTTAATTCTAACACAACGTTGTTAGAATCATTTTAAAATAATATTAGCTACACCATAGCTTAAAAAAATGCACATATGTATTTAATTAACAAGGTTATTATTACTTAATTTTTTTTTTAGTGGTAGATTGTATTTTTATTAAATATTTAAATGTAAACTGTAAAATTTTTAATGATTCTAATTCAATAATAAAATGCGGTGTGTGAAATTTTCATTAATAATTATTTAAATAATTAAATAAGGGAAAAGGGGGAAGCGGGAACAAATTAGGTGTGCGTGTCAAGTGGGCATCAATGGCTGGATTAAGAACTTGCACATTTTTCCTTTAAAAGCAACACGTGTTGGATGAAACGTGATGAGAGAGGCTTTTTTATTTCTGCTTAAACACAGAATGCTCTAGAAAATCTATTCTAAATGGAGAACCCATTCTGGATTAGAGGATTAGAGAAAGAGGAAATAGGCTTCGTTATCTCTTTCGATTAGTGTTCCCCTCTCTCTTTCTTTGTCTCAGCAAAAGTGGTGTTTAATTTTAAATCTCATTTTTCCCAAAAAGGGAAAAAAATCAAGAACAGAGCCCTTCAAGAGGCACAAATTTGGAAGAAAAACACAGAGGGAATTCACATAACTGCTTTTGAGCCTAACTGGGACGCTAAAATGGTTGATTTTGAAGCTTTTATGTCTTTAGAATGAGAATGAATTGTTGGTTGTTGTCTATGTTGCAAGCGTCGATGCTCTCCTCTATTTCTTTCTTTTTCATTTTCAATTTTTTTTTCTTCCTTTCTTTGGCAAATATTGATGAATGATGAAGATTTTCAGCTACGAAGTTGAGAATATCTTCTCATAGTATGTCTTTGGCAAATATTGATGAATGAACAGAGCCCTTCAAGAGGCACAAGTTTGTCTTTTGTTTTTTGTTATACAATAACAAATTTGGGAAGATTGCAGAGCACTATTTGCTCAATTGCTCTTCGATGCGGACAGATGCGCTCCGTTATGACTGCAATGGACCGCAATTGCATCTTTTTGGAGTCCTTAAACGCCGCAAAGGATGTGAATAAAAATCACAGCGCAAAATCGGCTTAATGCAGTTGCGTTGGCTTCCGCATCCGAAATATTGCGCCCGCAAAATAGAATGCGGTCCGATATTTAAAACCCTACCTCAATGCAATCATTAAAAGTCTCATGAGTCATGACAAATATCAGCAATAAGTACAAGAGCAAGGACATAACAACCAATTATGACCAACGGGAGAAAATACGGCAAAAAGAAGAGAATGCAATACTACATTATATAATAAAAAATCCAGTAAAAAGAAGAGAAGAATGCATACTGGAATCCACAGGTTTGGTTTTCTTTGACAGAGGGAATCTCATATGTCACTCTGTAGGAAGGAACAATTTCAAGGAAATCATGGGGGAATAATAATGTAACTGTGAGGGTAATAAAAAACCAACATAACACAAAGCAAATTTACACATTTCTCAATTCCAACGTTCAAGCAACAAGATAAGCAACTAAGAAGGTCGAAAGGGGTAGAGAATGAGTACTTCAGATGTACACAACAAATATGAAAAAAATAGTCTTCAGCTATGGATGCACATATATTAAAGTTAGAACCTATGCTCTCCCTTGCACTGTGTCTTATTTGTGTTCATGGGTGTCTTCAAAGGACTAGATTCAACCCGCATTCATCCTTTGATGAAGGTTGTCCCCACAAAGTGGGATCAACCCAACATTATGTTGAATGTTCTCTTACCAATTTAACAAGTCAATATCACTGATATGTTAACGATGATTTGTTCTGCATATTCCCAGCCGAACAACTTTTGGCATCTGATTCTGTATGCATAAAGAAAACGTCATCCAAATCTAATTTGAAATCTTTCTCTCATTAACAGTTACTTGTTCTAGTCGCTTAGCATCATTTTGTTCTATCAACAACAACCATGGAATGACCTATTCTACAAGCCACTTAAAAATAAAGAAAATAATTTCGTAATTATATCCTATTGTTTTAACAATGGAACATCACACAAATACTTCCACTTTACCTGTTTCCCGTCTACGTGTATTTAGCTGTGTAAGAATATCCTTTCTAAAATTTTAAAAGTTATGATGTATCATTTGTAAGGAGGCTTTTTTCTGTTATCACATCGGTCATAAATTCTCACAGATATCGCATTTATTCTTCCTGAAACAAAGAACAAATGCACGGAACATTATAACTTAATCATATAAATTCTGAAGTGCATAATTAGGCAGTTGGGACAACCATGAAAAACAACAGTTTCAATTCAACACAGCAACCACATGATCGTGAAAAAATAGGCAGACATAAGTCCGTATGTTTCAGAATATAGTTATAAATAGTTAAGATTACGGAGAATACTTTATATATTTATATTAAATATAAAAATTTTAGTAAATGATAATTTTCTCTTTTTTAAAAGGACGTTATTTTCTTCTATTATCATAACATTTTCTTTTGTAATAAAGTAAAGAGACACAATATACTCTTTCATTCATAGAGAAGTGTAGTTGGGATCAAAGTATACATATAAGTAATGGAAAAATAAAATTAAAGTAATAGAAGAAAAATAGATACCAAGAATTTAAGGTGAAAATCCTCTTTAATTTTAGAAACAAAAAATACAGGATGAACTCAAAATATTTACTATGTGATCATTGATATGTGAAATATTGCTATATTTCTTCACA
>JAIUCU010000147.1:0-28098 GCA_020226215.1 Sindora glabra
TCAAAGAATATATATATATTATATATATATTATATAATATATATATATATATATAATCATCAAATTAATTGAGTTTCTTCCTTAAAATTTGGAAGGATAAAATAAAATTTAAAGTGAAAAATATACTCAACTTATGAAGGTCCATGTAGTGAAGCTAATGAGGTAGATGCATCATAATAAGATTAATTAAATTGGTAGGTAGATTAGTGTTATTATTTTATATTTATATAAAAATATATACTATAATAATATTAATAATTGAATTAATATTTAATAACAAGTTTTACATTCAAACTATAACATTAAGGAAACATTCATTAAAAAGTTGAAAATAATAACTATATAAAATTATATATAATTTAATAATAATAATTAAATCATTATAACAAAAGAAATTAGAATACATTATATTGATGGGCATGATATTCTTATAAATTTCACTTGTACCAATTTTGTTCCTTATAGATATTTCATATCAATTCCATTCCTTATAAATAATAATTTGATTAATTTAGTCTGTATATTAGTATTTTATTGATGACTTAACAACTTGATGATAAAAAGAAAAAAATAAGATATAAACAATATACAAGAGATGAAAAAGATACTAAAGTTTGTAAAAGATTGAATGATTTAACTTATGCTTGAAAAAGAACAAAGAAAATATTATAAATAAAAATTTAAAAGTAAAAAAATTTATAATAATTTAAATATTAATTTATAATTAAAATTTAAATATATATGATAATTTTAAATTATAATTTATATTGGTATTTATTTCATGTAATTCAATCTTTGTTGAAGGAATTTTAGAAAGTAATAAAAATTGCTTGAAAGATGTAAAAAAAATTACTTTTATATTGTAATATCTTAATTAATAGTAATTAATGGAAAAACATATTACTTTAAATTTATTTTATATTGCAATAATTTAATTATGTGTACTGTAATCATACACATTCAAAAACAAATTACATACATGATTGATTTGCAAATTTGTGTGTGAGTATAAAATTTTTAATAACTAATTAGAAATTCAAGCATTTTTTTTGTAGGATAATATATACTTGAAAATCCATTTTTAAAGTTTATTGAAAATCAATATAAATTATTGTCAATCAATTCTTTTTACTTTTATTTTTGCATTAGGTCTCCCACAAATATAAGTTATATTAATTTGATACCTCCTCACACAATTTTAGTATCAATTTCATCCATTATATATTATTTTTATGTTATTTTTTGTCATTTTATTTCATAGTCATTAACAAATTAACAAAAATATTTGTAGAGTGACAAAATTATTTAATTTATTATTTATAAGAGATAAAATTGACATAAAAGATCTATGAAGGATAAATTAGATACAAACGAAATTAATGATGAAGCAAAGTGATTTAGTTAATAAAATATTTTTTAAAATAAAGTTATAAAGCATTTTAGCATAAGTTTTTTTTATTGTGTGTTATTTTACTAGTATATAATTACTACCACATGAATGTTATTTTATTTGTGAATTCAACTAATTAATTGATACTTTGTATAAAATATTTTGTGTTATAGTACTAAAGAAGCAAATCAGCACAATGATAAGGCTTGATATTTCTTAACTTGGAGATTAAGGTTTGATTCTTCTTAATTGTAATTTACAATTTCTAATTAGGTGAAGTAGTTTGATGTGGGCCAAGAGCATTAATAAGTTTCTATAAATGTGCAATCATATGATAGGTAAGCACCCAATTAAATTGAATGGATAATCAATTCAATATGGATTTATAAAAATTAGTTTAGCTAGCTAAATTAGTTTTCATAGCATGTTTATTTTTTATTTTTTTTCCATGATTATGTTTGTGGTAGTATAAGTTACTAATTATAGATGTACCTTTCTTATCATGATTCCATTCTTGGCTAGAAAGATCCATTATCCATGAGTGAACACATGGTAAAATAAATTATTTATGCCACATGACCTTTTTTACTATGGCAATTTCCTTCTCATGCTTACTTATGCCATGGGTCTATTTAACTAATATTCTTGTGGCTAAGCAGCCTAGCCATGAATTTTAATCTTAGCACAAGTGATGATTTATTGTTATAACAATGATAACATAATACATTATGGATTAAATATGATAGCAAGAAAAATTCATATATATCTACAAATTCATCAATAAAATTAAAGATCAAATGAAGATTATAATTACAATATATCATTATTTAAAGAAGGTTGATCTATTTTTCTCATATTGAAATGTTCAACAAGATTTTGTAGATATTTTCCATTCTTTGTCACTTTACAGAAGCATTCTATCTAGAACTCTAACATCTTTTGTTTTAAAATATTTGATAGAGAGTAAGAAACATTAGAGTCCTAAATGGGATGCGTTAGTAGGATTTACTTTAAAATGTAAATCTCACCAAAGGAATGAAATGAAGAGGCTTCAAAACATAAATCTAGATTGGAATCCTTTGGAAACATCCTGCCTGTTCTATTTACCATATAAAGAGTCTAGGGAATGAATGAGATGTCTACACAAGATTACAAACCAAAGACTATTTATCAAAAAATGCAAAGTAAAGACATAGAGAGCAAGTGAAATTTAAAAGTGTCTAGTAGCAATAAAATATTAATTATAAATTAATAGTGACATCTTACAGTTATCAAATTCTGAAAATTGACTTTAGACATCAGTTATTTCAAAAGACAATGTTAAAACAATATCACTATTCTTTATAATGGCATTTCATGGTCAATTAGATGTTAATTATATATTAACTAATGTTGAAAGTTGGAATATTGTTTTGCAATGTTAGCTATTAATTTCAGTTGACATTATAAGTTACTTGTAATTTCAAAATATCATTGTGTTATTATATACATCAGTTTTCACTTTGATCAATGCCAATGTGAAACTTTATATAACAAATTTGTAATAGTGGGAATAATTATAATTTGAAAATAGCATAGCTACTATTATATAGATAGCGAAATTAAATAATTATATTTTCTTGAGAAAATATTGACAACTATAATAAATTATTTTTTAAAGAATAATTTAATAAATAATAAATTATAATGATATAATTTTTGGAAGAAATTCTAATTTAGTAAATAATAAAATTTAAACTATGATTAAAATAAAAAATATATTCAAATAAATCATTACATATATTTATGTCCTTATATATAAATAACAAATAATAAAAAATTAATTTTATAAAATATATTTATTCAAACAACTTATATTATCAACTGGTTAAATCAATTATCAACCCATAGTTACTTGAATAAGTTAATCATTAATGTTTCTTATCCTCAAATATAGCCTAAGTCAAGAAGAGCTATTTACATGGAAGAGTTTTGAGTATCCTAAGAATGAAATTATGGTGTGAAAGTAAATAAGGAGGACTTTTCCTTTTTCCAAGCCTGTGGAAAGATAATGACAAAAATGACCATGCTATTGTCATGACAAGAGAGAAAAGGTACATGAACATCTACATATGAGAGGCAATAATAACTAAGTTCTTAATGTGCAATAATGAAAGCATTCCATCAAGTGCTAGTAATGTAATCTTAAAAAGAATCCAAATAAGTTATAGAGAAATAAATCTCATGGGAGAATATCACAGAGGAAGGAAAGAAAAATAGTATACATTTTTAACATAAAGCATAAATCTCACAAGGAAAGTTATGCTATCAAATTTAATTTACTAATTCAAAATTTATCACTATATCAATTAATTTTAAAAAATGAAATTATTCATTCAATCATGTTATGAATCATATCTAACTTCAATTGAATCTTACTCATGAAAAATGCAAAGCCTTTACTAATATAAAGTAATTAAAATGACTCAAAAAGACTCAAAAACAAATGAAAAATACATTTCCTATATATTTTTTAAAAGTATTTCTTTTCAACTTTAAAAACATAAAAGTAAGACACAAAATACAAAATAAGTCCTAGAAGACTCCCCCTCACACTTAACATAAAAAAAGATAAAGACAAGTAAATTAAAAGAGAAAGCAAATTAAAAAAGCTTAAATTGCCTCCCAAAAGTACTTTTCTTTATTGTCTTTGACTAGACATGGTTGTAACTTTTTCAACTAAGATTCACATAGTGATTAACTACCTCTATTGCTTTCAAATTGTTAACTTTTATATCATCCATTAAAAGGCTCCTTTGCAAATTAGGATCATCTAACACAATTTCTCAAAATACTATCTTCAAATCACTCTTTCTTAAAAAGTTCAATCCTATATAATGAATTCTACATTATTCTCATCACTTATGAATGATAAACAAGAATACATTATTTTGCCTCTAAAAATCAAATCTCCACAAAATCATTATCTTTTTTTTGTAAATAACCCTGATCTTATCACTTATGAATGTAAATATTTCAACATTTATGGCACACCTCATATTATTAACATCACAAGTGAACTCATGACCATTCACCTAATCTACAAATTCAAAAATTTAAGCATGATAATAAGTATTTCTAGCAAGAACATTAAAAAAAATAAAAATAAAAAATAGAAACATTAGAAATAGAACTAAAAAAATAAGAAAGAGGAATATCATGCATTAAAAGCTCAAAAATATAAAGAAAAGATATAAAATTATTATGTATAGCCTTTAAAATGTTAAACATGATTGTTACATCATCAAACTCCATGGTTAATGTTTCAACTTAAATAGTAATCATGGTTTTTACTGTTTTAACAAAAGGTCATCCAAGAATGGTTAGGGAAAGAGCCTTGAATACCTCATTTTCCATAATTAAGATATAAAAATATATCAGCAAAATAAACCTATCAACTTGCACTAAAACATCCTTAAGAACACTAAAAGGATAAATATTAAATCAATTTTCTAATTGCACAACAATTGTTGTTTGTTTCAAATGTCCCAAATTTAAAGCATTGAAAATAGAAAGAGGCATACCATTTATTGAACCTCTTAAGTTTAGCATAGCATTGTCAATTTTGGTTTTCTTTATAACACATTCAATGGTGAATGTGTCTAGATGTTTATATTTTCTTAGTAATTTTTTTGAATGATGATAGACACACTCACCCCTACACTTGCTTTCTCATTATCCCTTAATTTTCTCTTATTTATGCATAAATTTTTTAAAAATTTAGCATACTTTAAAATCTATTTTATCACATTAAGCAAAAGTATGTTAATTTATACTTTTCTAAGGATATCAAAAATCTAGTTGTCATCCTTAATCTTCTTGCAAAAGGAAGAGGAATAAAAAAATTATTAGGAGGTGAAGGTTTAAGGGTGTAGAAAAATCTAGTTTTCATCCTTACTTTCAATAAGCATTTTCTCTCTTTCTAGTTGCTTTTTCTTGTTCTCTTCTAATTAATGGCTTACTTCTAGTTAGAAAAATAAGAAAATGTCAACTTGATGGCCATTCCTAAGCATTATTGCATTCATAACTTTTTGCTTCTTGTATTACTAGAAGAAGGTTATCTTAAATCTTATGCTTTGAGTTCATTTGTGATAAAAGATCATTGGTCAGTTTGAGTTTGTAATTGGTGATTGTGACTTGTATTCTTTACTAAAATTGCAGGTTATTGGCAATCATTTGCTTGATCAAAATCTTTAAAGAATGATTGAGAAGAAGTAAAAGTTAAATTCGGTTTGGGAGTTAGACTAGGTGGAATTTTGTTATAAGTAAGGGATATTGAATTTGGCTAGAATTGATTCTATGTTTGAAGTTTTGGTTATTTCTTCAACAAAGGTATTGATTAAGCTGCTATTGCTAGTATTGGTATTAAAGTTTACCAAGGAAGATTGTTGTTCCATAGGCTTAAGGTTAACATTCATCATGTTGAAATGTAGGATAGGTATCAGTAGGATAAGTTAGACATAAGTAAATCTCATAAAAATTGGTAGCTGAAGGAGCTTGGGTTTACTATTGTCTTGTAGCTATCTATCTTGCAAGAGACTATCTATCTTGCAAGCGAAATTAATTCATTTAATTTTTGCTCTATTCTTTTTTTATTTAAATGGGAGAAGTTCATTTGATGCATGCCTCTAATGGCAGTTATAATTATAGTGCCAAATTGTTAAGATTTCTCAGCCATGTTAACTATTGAATTTCTAGTTACTATAGGGGTTTTTGTTAATTAATGCTCTACCACTAGTAATATAAATCATAATCCTATCCATGGGAAGAAGTCTTTTATAAAAATACTAAATCAAGAGTTGCTTATTGATTTGGTGGTGTGGACAACTTGAGCACAGCTTCTTGAATATCTCCTAATATTCAAATAATGTCTCACCAATAATTTGTCTTATGCCACATATATATTTTTTTACGGTAATAACTCTTAAAGTAGAAAGGAAATTCTCTAAAAAACCTCATCATATCATTCCACCTAGTTTTAAAATCTAATTGAATATACTATATCCAATTCTTAGCTACATTGATAAGTGAGAAAGGAAATACCCTTAATTTGATGTGATCTTTTGAACTGCCATAAGGCTTCATGGTTGGGCAAACTATATGGAACTCATTCAAAAGCTTTAAAGGTCCTCACTTACATGACCATAAAATCTAGGGAACAAATGGATTAGTCTAGATTAACCTGAAAGTTAACATCAAGTTTAGAATATTGGATGCCAAAATATTCATGAGTAACAACAAAGGCAACCAATTCTTTTAATGTCTTATTATTAGCTATGTTATTAGAATTATAAAGAAAATCATAATGAAGGATTAAAGATGCTACAACCATGTGTATTTCTAGTCTTACAAAGCAAATGGAAAGTTTTATTTATTTCAGAATGAAATCTAGCCATTTTCTAGCAAAATTCCTAGTAATGCACTAGATTACATTATAAAGTACCATAAGAAAATAGAAACACCATGATACTAATGCACTATTAAAAATCACTCAAAACACATCTAATTAACATATCTAGATATTTTTAAAAATTATAGGATAACCATAGAATGAAAATTATAACTATACAAAACCTAAAAATGCAATGAAACCTTAGAAAGTTTAAAGAAGTGATCTAAATGAGGGAATTTAACCAAAAAGTGCTTATGGTTGGCAAATTATCAATGAGCTTTGATCAGAAAAATATTTTCTACCACCACAAAAGATTTTAGGTCAATTGGATCTAATCATTCTAGCATTAGTTTTGTGATAACTAGTAATATGTGTACAACCTATCCATATGAGCCAAAAACTTCCAATAAAGTGTAAAATAAACTAATATATGTCAAAAAAGGATGAATTAAAGTGAAAGAATATGCAATAGCTAAAGAATGTAAGAGAATGCAAAAAAATGCAGAAAAATGATAGATATCATAAAATCCAAGGAAACTCTAAGGTGCAAATTGCAATAGAATGCTTAAATAACTATGCAAATCACTGTTATTAAAAGATGAGAAAAGATGAGTTGAAGTGGATTCTTGGAAATAGCTAGCCAAGCTTGATATGAATTGAAGTGCAACTATACATATGCAATTCTTAGCAAAGAGATATGCATTCATAGTAGTTGTCATAGTTGGGTATATTCACTTAGGGTATAATAATATAAAAATGAATTGAAGTGCAACTATACATACTTTTTCTTCATTTATACCATTATAAAGACTACAATGTATCACCACAAATAATATATTCACTTGGGGTATAACAATACAAAATGAAGTTCAATATGAGAAGTGAACGGATATAAACATACCAATGAACTAAAGAAAAATAGCCTCAATTAGATCTTTGCTTTTGATATAGATAGCCTTTTCATGTTCATGATTTATTATACAAAAGTAAGCCTGCATGATTCATTACAAGTAACAATAAAATAGATAATACCAAATTAGTAACTTAATGCATTATTGAAACATAGGAAAGAAAACTAAATTTGGAAATTATGATTGTGAAGGGCAAAAGTAAAAATCTTTGAATAAGTGGACATAGTCTAATTAAAGAACTTAGTAAAATATTGTAGAAAGCATAAAAGAAGATAAAAGTTTAGTGGAAATGATTTAGATATGAATAAACATGCAATGTATTGATAATATTTGCATATGAGAAACAACCCTCATGCATGTAAAATATATATACTTTCATAGCAAATATAGATAAGCATGACAAAAATAGATCATGATGAGACCATTGTAAAGTAATAGTGTTCCCTTGTTGTCACATTAAGATGAAAAAAATAAGTCGATACTAGTATCCTTTATGCATGTAAAATACATATGCTTTCATAGCAAATGCAAATAAATAAGATAGAAATGGATCATAAGGAGAATATTGTAAAGTAATAGAGTTCCCTTGTTGCAGACTTAAAATGAAAGAGATAAGTCAATGTCGATATTTTATCAATTGCAATATTAAAGAATAAGTAAAAGTTAGGTTAATTTTAATTAATTACCTAGTTTCAAAAGTGGATTATAAGAATAGCATAACCTACAATTAAGATAATCAATAAGGTTAATGCATTTACCAAAAATGGATAATCTCAAGTTCTTAACTTATCATTCAATGCCACAAAAGCTGCTTGAGTAGTGGTTTAATGAATCTAGTGCAAACTATTAAGCAAATGTATTAAATTATAAGTTGATGCTTACGAAGGATGAAGTCTCCAAGCGCCTTTTCTTCTCTGAGAGAACCATAATAAATTCTCTATACAATTAGTTTGACAAAACAAAATAAAAATATGTTGACTACTATATTTCTTGTTTCTAAAGTGTAAAATTTAAACAAATCTATTCTAGATAGTCTAGATAATACTTAATGCAATAGAACTATTCCTAACAATTAAGATAATACTTAATGCAATAGAACTATTCCTAACAATTAAGATAATACTTAATGCAACAAACTTAAATACTCTTCTATGAAATTGACATACAGTGCACTCACTTATGTTCTTGTATTACACTATCGCTATTAATGTTGCACATCTACCAAAGCATAAATTGAATTTAGTACCAAGAAACTCTAGATGATACTAGACTTTTAATAAGTTCAACACATTATATTTGTAGTAGAGGAACAAAATTAGATAAAATGAGAAAAAATAGAAAGAATCAATGGCTTTAGACATGTATAATAATTGCTGCTTGTTATAATGCAAAATGGAAAGCAACCTTGGAATCCTTTCGATGTATATATAAGAAACCTATAATTTCAATTTCAACATATAAGGTAGCAAAGCTAATACATAACGATGATAATTGAGACACAAAATTCTAACCAATGAACCTTTCACAACAAGATGTTGAGATGAAATTAAAAGCAAGATAAATCAAAAGTTGTATTAATCAAGTTAATAAATAAAAAGGCGATAGATGATTAAGAAAAAATCATTATTGAGACAAGTGATCAATGTGACCTATAAAAATACTAGTTTGTCAATTTTTTTTTACTTTCTATAATCCAAATTTCTTATAAAAACTCAAGTGAATTCAAAGTGCTTCGTAATTTATGATTGAAGTGAAGTTTGTTTTCTAATACTAGTTAGAATGTTGTAGTCCAATTAATTAAGTGTAAACAAATTTTATAAAAACTGATGAGACAATCCCCTCTCTTCTCCTTTCAATTTTAACAATCAAATACAACTTCTACTACTCTCACAAAGAGAATCTACTAGCAAAAAGTAAAAAGGAAAAACTTTTGTTAATTCATAGCATTGATAAAAAAAACCAAATGACCACTAATCACCTATTTGACAAGGCTCAAATTTAGAGTATATATTAAATAAGAAAATTGATAGGTAATAGATGTGAGAAAATAAGTATAAATTATATCTTGGATAAAAATAAAAGTACTCCTTTATTATACAAAAATTTTCATTTATTTTATTAAAAATATAAATGAAAGTTATAAACCTCGAAAGTTGTGAAGGTAATATAATTAACTAAGAAAATTCAAATCCATAAAGAGAATTCATATAGGACAAATGCTACTTATGTTTTACTTATTTTCTTCCATCCTATTTTTATTTTATGAAGTTGCATAATTTTTGTAATTGTTGTTACCTATGTCTCTCTTCTCTCTTTCTTGTCGGTAGATCTTACATATTAACAATCTCCTTTTCCCATTTACTCATCCCCCTTTTCTCTATAAATACCCTTATTCATTACTTATCTCTCTTCAAACTCATCTTCTATTAACCACACATGTATTAACATCTATTTCACTATTTCATTTAATTTTTATAAAACCTTAACACGATAGGGGAAGTTCTAAGCATTACTTCACTTAGTTAAATAAATTATACGTACTGCCTATTTCGAATTTAAGTTTATGCATTTTTATGCATAGAAAAACTAGATTTATAAATCTTTCACTTACCAATGATTATGTGAAGTGCTAATTGCTCTTACTTTAGAGAGCATAACAATTAATTAACAGATTCTTGATGACTTAATCCATGGAAATTTTCAAGTTTCCCCTCTGACACTTGAAATGATCCAAAATTTTCAAATAATTGAGTGATAAAGCATTGATAAAACTAAAGCCACTAATGCAAACCTTTGATAATTTTTTACTATAATCATTGACAAAATCTCTTCAACATCATGAATGAAATTTTAGATCACTTGAAATCAACATTGGTGGAAGCAACCTAAAAATCAAAATTGGAAAAAAATTGGAGGCATAAAAAATTGCAAAAATATTAATAATTGATGGCCATTAAAGAAGATGTTTTCATTTATTATTATTGATGATCACAAAGTAAACCCCATTATTTGTATCATTTTCTTTATGATTTATTGCGGACGTAAAAAATTAACAGTTGAAAAAGCACCAATGAGCTACAAGGTTTTCATAGTGCAATAATTGAAGTGAGGATTACAAAAATGGTCCTTGACTACAATATTGCTATTGTGGACCTGTAATGACTTGATTTTGAGCACAAGTCAAGCTCCCAAAACAAAATAATAGAAGGCTAAAAAATTCTCTCTGCATTCCATTCCAACACATTACAACTTATAGGTAAACAAAAAAAAAAAACAATTACAACCAATCATTTCTAACTAACTAGTCTGGAATCTAGGATCTCAATGACAACAACATGTGCTAGAGGCAGTAGAACATTCAGGAACTAGGCTGTATAATCGTTCATTCAAGTGGGCTTTTTTACTGCTTGAAGTGGTCTATAATGTATAGCTGGACTTAATGGTTCGGGTGGGGTAATTGGGCTTATAACAACTTCCCTCCCTTGATATAGAGGAACCTTGGCCTCAAGGTTAAGGTTAGGATAAGTTTTAGAAAGTTCCTATAAATTTTTCCCAAGTCACATCCTCAGGAGTAACCCCTGTTATTCCACCAAAACTCCTATAATATTCCTAGTCCATTTTGGTAACTAGAAGAGCTAAACATTGAATGATAGGTTGATTTCCCACAGTGTCAGGAGGTAATAGTAGAGGTTGCTGAGGAAAAGGGTCTTGATGAAGTTTTAACAAGGAAATTTTAGCAGAAGTTGGTAGGTCGAGTTTATAGGCTACTAGGCCAATTTTCTCAAGGATCATGAAGGGTCCGTAATAGTGTTTAGCTAACTTTTAGGAAGCAATCAATTTAGCCATTGTCTGCTTATAAGGTCTCAGAAAAACTACACATAGTCTCTAACTTCAAAGGACACATCACTTCTCTTTTTGTCTGCTTAGAGCTTCATTGCGTGCTTTGATTCGTGAAGGTTCTTAGTTAATTAAGCTAAGATCGCATCTTTTTCCATCAAGTCATTTTCCACCAGGGCCAGGGAGGAAGAACTAAGCAAGTAATTAGGGATAACAAGTGAGGTCTGCTATAGATTGCTTGGAAGGGAGTTTTCCAATGGCTGAATGCAGAGTGGTGTTGTAGCACCATTCAGCCCATGGAAGAAATTTACCTTATTTCATGGGTTCGTCATGAACGAATGCTTAAAAGTATTGTTAAAAGCCTCAGTTTGTCTATCACTTTGAGGGTGATAAGCAGTGCTCATACACATTTGGTACTACTCATTTTAAAAAGTTCACGCTAAAACTTGCTAAGGAATATGGGGTCACGATCAAACACTAAGCTTCTAGGAAATCCATAGAGCTTACAAACTATTGAAATGAATAATTCAGCCACTTGGTGGTAGAATAATAAATAGGTAAAATCCCAAAGTGGGCAGCTTTATTGAATCGGTTTACTGCTACCAAAATTATAGTATTGCTTAAGTAAGAAGGTAGTCTTATTATAAAATCTAGGGAAAGATCTTCCCATATGCATGAAGGCACAGGAAAGGGTTATAGTCGTCCCCAGGTGTTGATTGGGGTTTTAACTTGTTGGTAGACTGGGATTCTTTAATAAAAATGGTGGCATCCTTCTGCATCCTTCCTAAATAAAATTTGCAGATAAACGGTTAAGAGTCTTTGTAATACCCATATGTCCAGCCATATGAGATTTGTAAAATTCATTCATAAGGACAATCTTTAAATTGGAGTTCCTACTAAGGTGGATCTTTCTTTGTAAAGTAGCAAACCGTCAATCATGCTATGGTTTGGATAAGTTCAGGTATCTTTCATTATTTGGGGCATTTCAGCATCAGTAGCCTGCTCTGCTTTAACTTGCTCTAGGAACAAGAATTGTGGAATTGTAATAGCCATGTATTGCCTAGACAGTTCGTTGCCTATACGAGATAAAGCATTTGCAACTAGATTATTTCGTCTTGGTTTATAAGCAATGGTATAGTCATAACCCAGTAGTTTAGAGAGGTAGAATTGTTGTTCAGGTGTCTGTATGATTTAAGATATTAGCTCCTTTTATGCTTCACCGATCTCTTTGAATAATAAACCTGCTACTAAAAGATACTATCTCCATTTTTTACTGCACTGGTGATGGCATGAAGTTCTCTAACATAAGTAGAAGTAGCAGCCGTTCAAGGGCAAAATTTCTTGCTATGAAAAGCAATAAGGTGATCTTCTTGAGATAAACTGCACCTATAGCTATCCCAGAAGCATCTATTAGTAAGATAAAAATTTAGTAAAGTCAGGTAGACGGAGCGCAGGGGTAGATACCATTGCTTATTGTAAGGCCTGAAAGGTAATTGTAGCTTCCGAGCTCCACTTAAATGCATCTCGTTTCAAAAACTTAGTCAATGGGTGTCCAATGGAAGCATAATTATGAATGAATTTTCGATAGAATCCTGTGAGGCCTAGAAAGCCTCGTAGACCTTTCAGATTGGTAGGGATGGGCCAATTTAATACAGCAGTAATCTTAGATAGATCTGAGGCTACATCGGACATGGAAACATGTCCTAAGTATTGAATGGAAGAATGACAGAAGCAGCACTTAGACTATTTTAGGTAAAAATCATTATCAAGCAAGTTTTGCAGAGTAATTTCTAAATGCCTTATATGCGCAAGTAATGAATGACTATAGATGAGAATGTCATCAAAAAACACTATGATAAACTTATGCAACTGATCACAAAACAGAAAGTTCATTGTTACCTGAAATGTCATTGGGGTGTTGCAAAGGCTAAAAGGCATGACCCCAAACTCATAATAGCCTTCATGCGTCCAAAATGCTATTTTATAGATGTCAGTTAGAGCCATGCGGATTTGGTGATACCCAGATTGTAAATCCAATTTTGTGAACCAACATGCCCTATGAAGTTCGTCTAGGAGCTCATCAATAGTTGGAATAGAAAAATGATTCTTGACGATGAGTTGATTAAGAGCCCTATAGTCAATACAAAAATGCCATGATCCATCCTTCTTTTAACCAGGAGTACTGGTGATGAGAATGAACTAGTACTAGGTCTAATGGCACCGATGCTCAATAATTCCGGTACTTGGGCTTCAATTTCTTGTTTCAGAATATGGAGGTAACAGTAAAGTTGAATGTTCACTGGTGAAGAACCCTCCAACAAGGGTATTTGGTGGTTGGCATTTCTTGGTGAAGGAAGTTAGGATGGAGACTAAAAAATCTGATGGAACCATTGAAGAAGGGATGCTAATTGCGGTCAGTTGTAGAGGCCTCTGTAGGTGATGTTTGAGCTTCAGTAAGATTAAGTGGATGAGTTGGAACTCCAACTCATCCACTTATCTTACTGAAGCTCAAACATCACTACAGAGGCCTCTACAACTGACCCGCAATTAGCATCCCTTCTTCAATGGTTCCATCAGATTTTTTAGTCTCCATCCTAACTTCCTTCACCAAGAAATGCCAACCACCAAATACCCTTGTTGGAGGGTTCTTCACCAGTGAACATTCAACTTTACTGTTACCTCCATATTCTGAAACAAGAAATTGAAGCCCAAGTACCGGAATTATTGAGCATCGGTGCCATTAGACCTAGTACTAGTTCATTCTCATCACCAGTACTCCTGGTTAAAAAGAAGGATGATCATGGCATTTTTGTATTGACTATAGGGCTCTTAATCAACTCATCGTCAAGAATCATTTTTCTATTCCAACTATTGATGAGCTCCTAGACGAACTTCATAGGGCATGTTGGTTCACAAAATTGGATTTACAATCTGGGTATCACCAAATCCGCATGGCTCTAACTGACATCTATAAAATAGCATTTTGGACGCATGAAGGCTATTATGAGTTTGGGGTCATGCCTTTTAGCCTTTGCAACACCCCAATGACATTTCAGGTAACAATGAACTTTCTGTTTTGTGATCAGTTGCATAAGTTTATCATAGTGTTTTTTGATGACATTCTCATCTATAGTCATTCATTACTTGCGCATATAAGGCATTTAGAAATTACTCTGCAAAACTTGCTTGATAATGATTTTACCTAAAATAGTCTAAGTGCTGCTTCTGTCATTCTTCCATTCAATACTTAGGACATGTTTCCATGTCCGATGTAGCCTCAGATCTATCTAAGATTACTGCTGTATTAAATTGGCCCATCCCTACCAATCTGAAAGGTCTACGAGGCTTTCTAGGCCTCACAGGATTCTATCGAAAATTCATTCATAATTATGCTTCCATTGGACACCCATTGACTAAGTTTTTGAAACGAGATGCATTTAAGTGGAGCTCGGAAGCTACAATTACCTTTCAGGCCTTACAATAAGCAATGGTATCTACCCCTGCGCTCCGTCTACCTGACTTTACTAAAATTTTTATCTTACTAATAGATGCTTCTGGGATAGCTATAGGTGCAGTTTTATCTCAAGAGAGATCACCTTATTGCTTTTCATAGCAAGAAATTTTGCCCTTGAACGGCTGCTACTTCTACTTATGTTAGAGAACTTCATGCCATCACCAGTGCAGTAAAAAATGGAGATAGTATCTTTTAGTAGCAGGTTTATTATTCAAAGAGATCGGTGAAGCATAAAAGGAGCTAATATCTTAAATCATACAGACACCTGAACAACAATTCTACCTCTCTAAACTACTGGGTTATGACTATACCATTGCTTATAAACCAAGACGAAATAATCTAGTTGCAAATGCTTTATCTCGTATAGGCAACGAACTGTCTAGGCAATACATGGCTATTACAATTCCACAATTCTTGTTCCTAGAGCAAGTTAAAGCAGAGCAGGCTACTGATGCTGAAATGCCCCAAATAATGAAAGATACCTGAACTTATCCAAACCATAGCATGATTGACGGTTTGCTACTTTACAAAGGAAAGATCCACCTTAGTAGGAACTCCAATTTAAAGATTGTCCTTATGAATGAATTTTACAAATCTCATATGGCTGGACATATGGGTATTACAAAGACTCTTAACCGTTTATCTGCAAATTTTATTTAGGAAGGATGCAGAAGGATGCCACCATTTTTATTAAAGAATCCCCAGTCTACCAACAAGTTAAAACCCCAATCAACAACCTGGGGGACGACTATAACCCTTTCCTGTGCCTTCATGCATATGGGAAGATCTTTCCCTAGATTTTATAATAAGACTACCTTCTTACTTAAGCAATACTATAATTTTGGTAGCAGTAAACCGATTCAATAAAGCTGCCCACTTTGGGATTTTACCTATTTATTATTCTACCACCAAAGTGGCTGAATTATTCATTTCAATAGTTTGTAAGCTCTATGGATTTCCTAGAAGCTTAGTGTTTGATCGTGACCCCATATTCCTTAGCAAGTTTTAGCGTGAACTTTTTAAAATGAGTAGTACCAAATTGTGTATGAGCACTGCTTATCACCCTCAAAGTGATAGACAAACTGAGGCTTTTAACAATACTTTTAAGCATTCGTTCATGACGAACCCATGAAATAAGGTAAATTTCTTCCATGGGCTGAATGGTGCTACAACACCACTCTGCATTCAGCCATTGGAATAACTCCCTTCCAAGCAATCTATAGCAGACCCTCACTTGTTATCCCTAATTACTTGCTTAGTTCTTCCTCCCTGGCCCTGGTGGAAAATGACTTGATGGAAAAAGATGCGATCTTAGCTTAATTAACTAAGAACCTTCACGAATCAAAGCACGCAATGAAGCTCTAAGCAGACAAAAAGAGAAGTGATGTGTCCTTTGAAGTTAGAGACTATGTGTAGTTTTTCTGAGACCTTATAAGCAGACAATGGCTAAATTGATTGCTTCCTAAAAGTTAGCTAAACACTATTACGGACCCTTCATGATCCTTGAGAAAATTGGCCTAGTAGCCTATAAACTCGACCTACCAACTTCTGCTAAAATTTCCTTGTTAAAACTTCATCAAGACCCTTTTCCTCAGCAACCTCTACTATTACCTCCTGACACTGTGGGAAATCAACCTATCATTCAATGTTTAGCTCTTCTTAGTTACCAAAATGGACTAGGGAATATTATAGGAGTTTTGGTGGAATAACAGGGGTTACTCCTGAGGATGTGACTTGGGAAAATTTATAGGAACTTTCTAAAACTTATCCTAACCTTAACCTTGAGGCCAAGGTTCCTCTATATCAAGGGAGGGAAGTTGTTATAAGCCCAATTACCCCACCCGAACCATTAAGTCCAGCTATACATTATAGACCACTTCAAGCAGTAAAAAAGCCCACTTGAATGAACGATTATACAGCCTAGTTCCTGAATGTTCTACTGCCTCTAGCACATGTTGTTGTCATTGAGATCCTAGATTCCAGACTAGTTTTAGAAATGATTGGTTGTAATTGTTTTTTTTTTTTTGTTTACCTATAAGTTGTAATGTGTTGGAATGGAATGCAGAGAGAATTTTTTAGCCTTCTATTATTTTGTTTTGGGAGCTTGACTTGTGCTCAAAATCAAGTCATTACAGGTCCACAATAGCAATATTGTAGTCAAGGACCATTTTTGTAATCCTCACTTCAATTATTGCACTATGAAAACCTTGTAGCTCATTGGTGCTTTTTCAACTGTTAATTTTTTACGTCCGCAATAAATCATAAAGAAAATGATACAAATAATGGGTTTACTTTGTGATCATCAATAATAATAAATGAAAACATCTTCTTTAATGGCCATCAATTATTAATATTTTTGCAATTTTTTATGCCTCCAATTTTTTTCCAATTTTGATTTTTAGGTTGCTTCCACCAATGTTGATTTCAAGTGATCTAAAATTTCATTCATGATGTTGAAGAGATTTTGTCAATGATTATAGTAAAAAATTATCAAAGGTTTGCATTAGTGGCTTTAGTTTTATCAATGCTTTATCACTCAATTATTTGAAAATTTTGGATCATTTCAAGTGTCAGAGGGGAAACTTGAAAATTTCCATGGATTAAGTCATCAAGAATCTGTTAATTAATTGTTATGCTCTCTAAAGTAAGAGCAATTAGCACTTCACATAATCATTGGTAAGTGAAAGATTTATAAATCTAGTTTTTCTATGCATAAAAATGCATAAACTTAAATTCGAAATAGGCAGTACGTATAATTTATTTAACTAAGTGAAGTAATGCTTAGAACTTCCCCTATCGTGTTAAGGTTTATAAAAATTAAATGAAATAGTGAAATAGATGTTAATACATGTGTGGTTAATAGAAGATGAGTTTGAAGAGAGATAAGTAATGAATAAGGGTATATAGAGAAAAGGGGGGATGAGTAAATGGGAAAAGGAGATTGTTAATATGTAAGATCTACCGACAAGAAAGAGAGAAGAGAGACATAGGTAACAACAATTACAAAAATTATGCAACTTCATAAAATAAAAATAGGATGGAAGAAAATAAGTAAAACATAAGTAGCATTTGTCCTATATGAATTCTCTTTATGGATTTGAATTTTCTTAGTTAATTATATTACCTTCACAACTTCGAGGTTTATAACTTTCATTTATATTTTTAATAAAATAAATGAAAATTTTTGTATAATAAAGGAGTACTTTTATTTTTATCCAAGATATAATTTATACTTATTTTCTCACATCTATTACCTATCAATTTTCTTATTTAATATATACCTCTAAATTTGAGCCTTGTCAAATAGGTGATTAGTGGTCATTTGGTTTTCTTTTATCAATGCTATGAATTAACAAAAGTTTTTCCTTTTTACTTTTTGCTAGTAGATTCTCTTTGTGAGAGTAGTAGAAGTTGTATTGATTGTTAAAATTTGAAGGAGAAGAGAGGGGATTGTCTCATCAGTTTTATAAAATTTGTTTACACTTAATTAATTGGACTACAACATTTAACTAGTATTAGAAAACAAACTTCACTTCAATCATAAATTACGAAGCACTTTGAATTCACTTGAGTTTTTATAAGAAATTTTGGATTATAGAAAGTAAAAAAAATTGACAAACTAGTATTTTTATAGGTCACATTGATCACTTGTCTCAATAATGATTTTTTCTTAATCATCTATCGCCTTTTTATTTATTACTTGATTAATACAACTTTTGATTTATCTTGCTTTTAATTTCATCTCAACATCTTGTTGTGAAAGGTTCATTGGTTAGAATTTTGTGTCTCAATTATCATCGTTATGTATTAGCTTTGCTACCTTATATGTTGAAATTGAAATTATAGGTTCTTATATATACATCGAAAGGATTCCAAGGTTTGCTTTCCATTTTGCATTATAACAAGCAGCAATTATTATACATGTCTAAAGCCATTGATTCTTTCTATTTTTTCTCATTTTACTCATAATTTTTGTTCCTCTACTACAAATATAATGTGTTGAACTTATTAAAAGTCTAGTATCATCTAGAGTTTCTTGGTACTAAATTCAATTTTATGCTTTGGTAGATGTGCAACATTAATAGCGATAGTGTAATACAAGAACATAAGTGAGTGCACTGTATGTCAATTTCATAGAAGAGTATTTAAGTTTGTTGCATTAAGTATTATCTTAATTGTTAGGAATAGTTCTATTGCATTAAGTATTATCTTAATTGTTAGGAATAGTTCTATTGCATTAAGTATTATCTAGACTATCTAGAATAGATTTGTTTAAATTTTACACTTTAGAAACAAGAAATATAGTAGTCAACATATTTTTATTTTGTTTTGTCAAACTAATTGTATAGAGAATTTATTATGGTTCTCTCAGAGAAGAAAAGGCGCTTGGAGACTTCATCCTTCGTAAGCATCAACTTATAATTTAATACATTTGCTTAATAGTTTGCACTAGATTCATTAAACCACTACTCAAGCAGCTTTTGTGGCATTGAATGATAAGTTAAGAACTTGAGATTATCCATTTTTGGTAAATGCATTAACCTTATTGATTATCTTAATTGTAGGTTATGCTATTCTTATAATCCACTTTTGAAACTAGGTAATTAATTAAAATTAACCTTAACTTTTACTTATTCTTTAATATTGCAATTGATAAAATATCGACATTGACTTATCTCTTTCATTTTAAGTCTGCAACAAGGGAACTCTATTACTTTACAATATTCTCCTTATGATCCATTTCTATCTTATTTATTTGCATTTGCTATGAAAGCATATGTATTTACATGCATAAAGGATACTAGTATCGACTTATTTTTTTCATCTTAATGTGACAACAAGGGAACACTATTACTTTACAATGGTCTCATCATGATCTATTTTTGTCATGCTTATCTATATTTGCTATGAAAGTATATATATTTACATGCATGAGGGTTGTTTTCTCATATGCAAATATTATCAATACATTGCATGTTATTCATATCTAAATCATTTCCACTAAACTTTTATCTTCTTTATGCTTTCTACAATATTTTACTAAGTTCTTTAATTAGACTATGTCCACTTATTCAAAGATTTTTACTTTTGCCCTTCACAATCATAATTTCCAAATTTTAGTTTTCTTTCCTATGTTTCAATATAATGCATTAAGTTACTAATTTGGTATTATCTATTTATTGTTCTTGTAATGAATCATGCAGGCTTACTTTTGTATAATAAATCATGAACATGAAAAGGCTATCTATATCAAAAGCAAAAGATCTAATGAGGCTATTTTCTTTAGTTCATTGGTATGTTTATATCCCGTTCACTTCTCATATTGAACTTCATTTTTGTATTGTTATACCCCAATTGATATATTATTTGTGGTGATACATTGTAGTCTTTATAATGGTATAATGAAGAAAAAGTATGTATAGTTGCACTTCAATTCATTTTTATATTTTATACCCTAAGTGAATATACCCAACTATGACAACTACTATGAATGCATATCTCTTTGCCTAAGAATTGCATATGTATAGTTGCACTTCAATTCATATCAAGCTTGGCTAGCTATTTCCAAGAATCCACTTCAACTCATCTTTTCTCATCTTTTTAATAACAGTGATTTGCATAGTTATTTAAGCATTCTATTGCAATTTGCACCTATTAGAGTTTCCTTGGATTTTATGATATCTATCATTTTTCTGCATTTTTTTGCATTCTCTTACATTCTTTAGCTATTGCATATTCTTTCACTTTAATTCATCCTTTTTGACATATATTAGTTTATTTTACACTTTATTGGAAGTTTTTGGCTCATATGGATAGGTTGTACACATATTACTAGTTATCACAAAACTAATGCTAGAATGATTAGATCCAATTGACCTAAAATCTTTTGTGGTGGTAGAAAATATTTTTCTGATCAAAGCTCATTGATAATTTGCCAACCATAAGCACTTTTGGTTAAATTCCCTCATTTAGATCACTTCTTTAAACTTTCTAAGGTTTCATTGCATTTTTAGGTTTTGTATAGTTATAATTTTCATTCTATGGTTATCCTATAATTTTTAAAAATATCTAGATATGTTAATTAGATGTGTTTTGAGTGATTTTTAATAGTGCATTAGTATCATGGTGTTTCTATTTTCTTATGGTACTTTATAATGTAATCTAGTGCATTACTAGGAATTTTGCTAGAAAATGGCTAGATTTCATTCTGAAATAAATAAAACTTTCCATTTGCTTTGTAAGACTAGAAATACACATGGTTGTAGCATCTTTAATCCTTCATTATGATTTTCTTTATAATTCTAATAACATAGCTAATAATAAGACATTAAAAGAATTGGTTGCCTTTGTTGTTACTCATGAATATTTTGGCATCCAATATTCTAAACTTGATGTTAACTTTCAGGTTAATCTAGACTAATCCATTTGTTCCCTAGATTTTATGGTCATGTAAGTGAGGACCTTTAAAGCTTTTGAATGAGTTCCATATAGTTTGCCCAACCATGAAGCCTTATGGCAGTTCAAAAGATCACATCAAATTAAGGGTATTTCCTTTCTCACTTATCAATGTAGCTAAGAATTGGATATAGTATATTCAATTAGATTTTAAAACTAGGTGGAATGATATGAGGTTTTTTAGAGAATTTCCTTTCTACTTTAAGAGTTATTACCGTAAAAAAATATATATGTGGCATAAGACAAATTATTGGTGAGACATTATTTGAATATTAGGAGATATTCAAGAAGCTGTGCTCAAGTTGTCCACACCACCAAATCAATAAGCAACTCTTGATTTAGTATTTTTATAAAAGACTTCTTCCCATGGATAGGATTATGATTTATATTACTAGTGGTAGAGCATTAATTAACAAAAACCCCTATAGTAACTAGAAATTCAATAGTTAACATGGCTGAGAAATCTTAACAATTTGGCACTATAATTATAACTGCCATTAGAGGCATGCATCAAATGAACTTCTCCCATTTAAATAAAAAAAGAATAGAGCAAAAATTAAATGAATTAATTTCGCTTGCAAGATAGATAGTCTCTTGCAAGATAGATAGCTACAAGACAATAGTAAACCCAAGCTCCTTCAGCTACCAATTTTTATGAGATTTACTTATGTCTAACTTATCCTACTGATACCTATCCTACATTTCAACATGATGAATGTTAACCTTAAGCCTATGGAACACAATCTTCCTTGGTAAACTTTAATACCAATACTAGCAATAGCAGCTTAATCAATACCTTTGTTGAAGAAATAACCAAAACTTCAAACATAGAATCAATTCTAGCCAAATTCAATATCCCTTACTTATAACAAAATTCCACCTAGTCTAACTCCCAAACCGAATTTAACTTTTACTTCTTCTCAATCATTCTTTAAAGATTTTGATCAAGCAAATGATTGCCAATAACCTGCAATTTTAGTAAAGAATACAAGTCACAATCACCAATTTACAAACTCAAACTGACCAATGATCTTTTATCACAAATGAACTCAAAGCATAAGATTTAAGATAACCTTCTTCTAGTAATACAAGAAGCAAAAAAGTTATGAATGCAATAATGCTTAGGAATGGCCATCAAGTTGACATTTTCTTATTTTTCTAACTAGAAGTAAGCCATTAATTAGAAGAGAACAAGAAAAAGCAACTAGAAAGAGAGAAAATGCTTATTGAAAGTAAGGATGAAAACTAGATTTTTCTACACCCTTAAACCTTCACCTCCTAATAATTTTTTTATTCCTCTTCCTTTTGCAAGAAGATTAAGGATGACAACTAGATTTTTGATATCCTTAGAAAAGTATAAATTAACATACTTTTGCTTAATGTGATAAAATAGATTTTAAAGTATGCTAAATTTTTAAAAAATTTATGCATAAATAAGAGAAAATTAAGGGATAATGAGAAAGCAAGTGTAGGGGTGAGTGTGTCTATCATCATTCAAAAAAAATTACTAAGAAAATATAAACATCTAGACACATTCACCATTGAATGTGTTATAAAGAAAACCAAAATTGACAATGCTATGCTAAACTTAAGAGGTTCAATAAATGGTATGCCTCTTTCTATTTTCAATGCTTTAAATTTGGGACATTTGAAACAAACAACAATTGTTGTGCAATTAGAAAATTGATTTAATATTTATCCTTTTAGTGTTCTTAAGGATGTTTTAGTGCAAGTTGATAGGTTTATTTTGCTGATATATTTTTATATCTTAATTATGGAAAATGAGGTATTCAAGGCTCTTTCCCTAACCATTCTTGGATGACCTTTTGTTAAAACAGTAAAAACCATGATTACTATTTAAGTTGAAACATTAACCATGGAGTTTGATGATGTAACAATCATGTTTAACATTTTAAAGGCTATACATAATAATTTTATATCTTTTCTTTATATTTTTGAGCTTTTAATGCATGATATTCCTCTTTCTTATTTTTTTAGTTCTATTTCTAATGTTTCTATTTTTTATTTTTATTTTTTTTAATGTTCTTGCTAGAAATACTTATTATCATGCTTAAATTTTTGAATTTGTAGATTAGGTGAATGGTCATGAGTTCACTTGTGATGTTAATAATATGAGGTGTGCCATAAATGTTGAAATATTTACATTCATAAGTGATAAGATCAGGGTTATTTACAAAAAAAAGATAATGATTTTGTGGAGATTTGATTTTTAGAGGCAAAATAATGTATTCTTGTTTATCATTCATAAGTGATGAGAATAATGTAGAATTCATTATATAGGATTGAACTTTTTAAGAAAGAGTGATTTGAAGATAGTATTTTGAGAAATTGTGTTAGATGATCCTAATTTGCAAAGGAGCCTTTTAATGGATGATATAAAAGTTAACAATTTGAAAGCAATAGAGGTAGTTAATCACTATGTGAATCTTAGTTGAAAAAGTTACAACCATGTCTAGTCAAAGACAATAAAGAAAAGTACTTCTTGGGAGGCAATTTAAGCTTTTTTAATTTGCTTTCTCTTTTAATTTACTTGTCTTTTATCTTTTTTTATGTTAAGTGTGAGGGGGAGTCTTCTAGGACTTATTTTGTATTTTGTGTCTTACTTTTATGTTTTTAAAGTTGAAAAGAAATACTTTTAAAAAATATATAGGAAATGTATTTTTCATTTGTTTTTGAGTCTTTTTGAGTCATTTTAATTACTTTATATTAGTAAAGGCTTTGCATTTTTCATGAGTAAGATTCAATTGAAGTTAGATATGATTCATAACATGATTGAATGAATAATTTCATTTTTAAAATTAATTGATATAGTGATAAATTTTGAATTAGTAAATTAAATTTGATAGCATAACTTTCCTTGTGAGATTTATGCTTTATGTTAAAAATGTATACTATTTTTCTTTCCTTCCTCTGTGATATTCTCCCATGAGATTTATTTCTCTATAACTTATTTGGATTCTTTTTAAGATTACATTACTAGCACTTGATGGAATGCTTTCATTATTGCACATTAAGAACTTAGTTATTATTGCCTCTCATATGTAGATGTTCATGTACCTTTTCTCTCTTGTCATGACAATAGCATGGTCATTTTTGTCATTATCTTTCCACAGGCTTGGAAAAAGGAAAAGTCCTCCTTATTTACTTTCACACCATAATTTCATTCTTAGGATACTCAAAACTCTTCCATGTAAATAGCTCTTCTTGACTTAGGCTATATTTGAGGATAAGAAACATTAATGATTAACTTATTCAAGTAACTATGGGTTGATAATTGATTTAACCAGTTGATAATATAAGTTGTTTGAATAAATATATTTTATAAAATTAATTTTTTATTATTTGTTATTTATATAAGGACATAAATATATGTAATGATTTATTTGAATATATTTTTTATTTTAATCATAGTTTAAATTTTATTATTTACTAAATTAGAATTTCTTCCAAAAATTATATCATTATAATTTATTATTTATTAAATTATTCTTTAAAAAATAATTTATTATAGTTGTCAATATTTTCTCAAGAAATATATAATTATTTAATTTCGCTATCTATATAATAGTAGCTATGCTATTTTCAAATTATAATTATTCCCACTATTACAAATTTGTTATATAAAGTTTCACATTGGCATTGATCAAAGTGAAAACTGATGTATATAATAACACAATGATATTTTGAAATTACAAGTAACTTATAATGTCAACTGAAATTAATAGCTAACATTGCAAAACAATATTCCAACTTTCAACATTAGTTAATATATAATTAACATCTAATTGACCATGAAATGCCATTATAAAGAATAGTGATATTGTTTTAACATTGTCTTTTGAAATAACTGATGTCTAAAGTCAATTTTCAGAATTTGATAACTGTAAGATGTCACTATTAATTTATAATTAATATTTTATTGCTACTAGACACTTTTAAATTTCACTTGCTCTCTATGTCTTTACTTTGCATTTTTTGATAAATAGTCTTTGGTTTGTAATCTTGTGTAGACATCTCATTCATTCCCTAGACTCTTTATATGGTAAATAGAACAGGCAGGATGTTTCCAAAGGATTCCAATCTAGATTTATGTTTTGAAGCCTCTTCATTTCATTCCTTTGGTGAGATTTACATTTTAAAGTAAATCCTACTAACGCATCCCATTTAGGACTCTAATGTTTCTTACTCTCTATCAAATATTTTAAAACAAAAGATGTTAGAGTTCTAGATAGAATGCTTCTGTAAAGTGACAAAGAATGGAAAATATCTACAAAATCTTGTTGAACATTTCAATATGAGAAAAATAGATCAACCTTCTTTAAATAATGATATATTGTAATTATAATCTTCATTTGATCTTTAATTTTATTGATGAATTTGTAGATATATATGAATTTTTCTTGCTATCATATTTAATCCATAATGTATTATGTTATCATTGTTATAACAATAAATCATCACTTGTGCTAAGATTAAAATTCATGGCTAGGCTGCTTAGCCACAAGAATATTAGTTAAATAGACCCATGGCATAAGTAAGCATGAGAAGGAAATTGCCATAGTAAAAAAGGTCATGTGGCATAAATAATTTATTTTACCATGTGTTCACTCATGGATAATGGATCTTTCTAGCCAAGAATGGAATCATGATAAGAAAGGTACATCTATAATTAGTAACTTATACTACCACAAACATAATCATGGAAAAAAAATAAAAAATAAACATGCTATGAAAACTAATTTAGCTAGCTAAACTAATTTTTATAAATCCATATTGAATTGATTATCCATTCAATTTAATTGGGTGCTTACCTATCATATGATTGCACATTTATAGAAACTTATTAATGCTCTTGGCCCACATCAAACTACTTCACCTAATTAGAAATTGTAAATTACAATTAAGAAGAATCAAACCTTAATCTCCAAGTTAAGAAATATCAAGCCTTATCATTGTGCTGATTTGCTTCTTTAGTACTATAACACAAAATATTTTATACAAAGTATCAATTAATTAGTTGAATTCACAAATAAAATAACATTCATGTGGTAGTAATTATATACTAGTAAAATAACACACAATAAAAAAAACTTATGCTAAAATGCTTTATAACTTTATTTTAAAAAATATTTTATTAACTAAATCACTTTGCTTCATCATTAATTTCGTTTGTATCTAATTTATCCTTCATAGATCTTTTATGTCAATTTTATCTCTTATAAATAATAAATTAAATAATTTTGTCACTCTACAAATATTTTTGTTAATTTGTTAATGACTATGAAAATAAAATGACAAAAAATAACATAAAAATAATATATAATGGATGAAATTGATACTAAAATTGTGTGAGGAGGTATCAAATTAATATAACTTATATTTGTGGGAGACCTAATGCAAAAATAAAAGTAAAAAGAATTGATTGACAATAATTTATATTGATTTTCAATAAACTTTAAAAATGGATTTTCAAGTATATATTATCCTACAAAAAAAATGCTTGAATTTCTAATTAGTTATTAAAAATTTTATACTCACACACAAATTTGCAAATCAATCATGTATGTAATTTGTTTTTGAATGTGTATGATTACAGTACACATAATTAAATTATTGCAATATAAAATAAATTTAAAGTAATATGTTTTTCCATTAATTACTATTAATTAAGATATTACAATATAAAAGTAATTTTTTTTACATCTTTCAAGCAATTTTTATTACTTTCTAAAATTCCTTCAACAAAGATTGAATTACATGAAATAAATACCAATATAAATTATAATTTAAAATTATCATATATATTTAAATTTTAATTATAAATTAATATTTAAATTATTATAAATTTTTTTACTTTTAAATTTTTATTTATAATATTTTCTTTGTTCTTTTTCAAGCATAAGTTAAATCATTCAATCTTTTACAAACTTTAGTATCTTTTTCATCTCTTGTATATTGTTTATATCTTATTTTTTTCTTTTTATCATCAAGTTGTTAAGTCATCAATAAAATACTAATATACAGACTAAATTAATCAAATTATTATTTATAAGGAATGGAATTGATATGAAATATCTATAAGGAACAAAATTGGTACAAGTGAAATTTATAAGAATATCATGCCCATCAATATAATGTATTCTAATTTCTTTTGTTATAATGATTTAATTATTATTATTAAATTATATATAATTTTATATAGTTATTATTTTCAACTTTTTAATGAATGTTTCCTTAATGTTATAGTTTGAATGTAAAACTTGTTATTAAATATTAATTCAATTATTAATATTATTATAGTATATATTTTTATATAAATATAAAATAATAACACTAATCTACCTACCAATTTAATTAATCTTATTATGATGCATCTACCTCATTAGCTTCACTACATGGACCTTCATAAGTTGAGTATATTTTTCACTTTAAATTTTATTTTATCCTTCCAAATTTTAAGGAAGAAACTCAATTAATTTGATGATTATATATATATATATATATATATATATATATATATATATATATATATTCTTTG
>JAIUCU010000148.1:0-18894 GCA_020226215.1 Sindora glabra
ATTTTCAAAAAATTTACCACTGCATAGATCTCAATTTTTAAAAATTTTAGAGACAAATGGAGATAAAAAAGACCACCGGACGTGCCCACACGCCACCATGCGCCTCCACGCACAGAAAAATTAGCCATAATTGGAAAATTTTGCAGAACCACACGCCCAGCCAGCGTGTGTAGTCCATGCACCGGCATGCGCGGTGGTTCCGGCCACCAAAAAATACTAGAATCTTCAATTTTTTGTCCTCTATGCATTGGTGTGTGACACGTGGCAAAATGATGTGGCGGTGGGCCCCACGTGCCATTCCCGAGAGTGAGGAGAGGAGAGAGAAAATATATTTTTTTAAAATTTTATGAAACGATGTGTTGTTTTAGTGCACTCGATCAACCCCTTTAGTCAAAACAATGTGTCGTTTACCGAAGGCCCAAAATGACGTGTCATTTACGTTGTCTTCAACCTCCAGCGGGTCAGACCGAGTCGAGTCGACCCAGTTTGCAGACCCAGTTTACCCAGAAATTTCAAATAGCCATAACTTTTGATCTGGAGGTCCGATTTGAGTGATTCAAAAGCCTACGGACTCAAAATTTCATCCTCTATCATTCTAGGGTAATTTTATAACCTAAAAAATTAATTTTCCAAGGGACCCAATATTTGGAAAATTATAAATTTTATGGCAATTTGTGTGTTCTGGTTGTTCTATAATGTTCGGGGATGTTTTATGAAAGTTTTATGTGCATTCATTACTATTAAATTCATCCCTAATCGTATCATTCTAGAAATAATAGAATTATACAACCAAAACAAAATTCATATTAATGGCCAAATTAGTTCATCAGAAGAATTAAAATTAGTTAAACATGCTTTTAGGCTAAAATTAAAAAGCATTAAACTCAAAACATCTCATACATTCATCTAACTCAGAGCATCTCATACAATTCATCACATGTATGGGGAAATACAAACATCAATTTCTAACCAGGCTCTGATACTAATGTAGGAAAAATAAATTCATACGAAGAATTTAATGCGAAATTACTTACTTGATTCGAAAATGATGCTAATTTCCACTCTGATGCTTCGATTCACACTATATACAGGAATCACACTGAACTCCTTGGCACTTTCACGATGATTTCACTAACTACCTAAATTACATTCATATAGAGAACAGAGAGAGAGAGAGAGAGAGAGAGAGAGAGAGAAAGGAAAAACTCTATTCTGATTGTATCAACTGATGGAAAACACAAACTCTACAGTTTTTGTTTTCTCTGATGTGATTGGTTACTGCACTTGCAGTTTTTCTCCATTTTTAATAATGGGGGGGGGGTGGTTATCAGAATAACCACCTCCTAACCACCTTCAAATTTTGAATTTAAAATAATTTTTTTTAATATATGTAAGATATGGGTCCCCATTATAGGTGTACCCCACATTTATATTTTACAATCCTAGAAATAACTCACTTTTCATATCCTAAATCATATCAATTACATATTTAGAGCCTAAAATTTTTCATCACAAAATAGGCAATAGCAAATTGACAAGCACGGCCATTATTGCTTTCATGCAAAATTAACATATCACAACAAAGAAAGTGTTATGTCAAATTGTTATCAATGCAATCAAATCTTTGAAATATAGAGAAAGAACTTAAAAAATGATACAAATGAGAGTAAAATGACGAGGGAAGTGAAAAAAATATAAGAGATTAGGCTTTATTTGTTTCGTTAGAAAGTATTTTTTCATATGAAAATATTAATTATATATATATAATATATATATATATATATATATATATATATTATATATATATTAATGAAGAAGAGGCATGTTATCTATATTTATGATTAAAAAAATGACAACTAAAGTTATAGTAATGAAGAAAAGTAAATTATTCTTTGAAAAAGGAAAAGTTACTTTCCTTAAATTTTTCATATTTTACTCTAAATAAATAAAATATTTTCTATTATTTTAATATTTTATAATTATATTTTATAAAAAATATTTTTTGTTTAACCAAATTGAGCTAAAAAGTGAGAAAAAATACCTTAGTTTGCTGGGAAAAGAAAGAAAAGCTAGAGAAAATGAATGAAAATCATACAGAAAATAAGGAATGGGACAATAATGTGAACTGATATATGTGGACTCTGGGCATTTTGAATGTTGTCACTTAAGAGGTTAATGAAATCATCGTGGACCGGTTGTGGCACCTTATGTTTCTGCCATTTAAAACTATGACGTATTCCACTCATAGTGATGATATTCTTGTTTTACAGTCAATCGATCAACTTTCTTTTCCTCATAAATTAAAACCCTGTAGTAATGATAATCTTGTTGCTTTAAGGTTATTGCACATAAAAAGGCTCCTTTGATTCCCGCTAAGCATTTAATTGAGCTAGAGGGAAGATAATTATTGTCCCTTTAGAAATTAGATTTTTTTTATTTTAAAGTGACGACCATTATTGAATAATCATTGTTTTATTGTTGCTTTAAAGTTTAGTTTTTTTTTTTTTTTTTTTGTGCTTTGAAGTGACAATAATGTTGTTGCTTTATATAATTATTCACGAAAATGTCTCACCACTCTTCTCGCTTGGTATTTTGGCCAAAAAAATGATGAAATATGTGTCATCGATTTAGGTACATTTAGGCATATTTCTTGTCGCGATGAGATACATATTAGAATTCTCCTAGCAGATAGATTTCCCAGTACTTGAAATTAACCCAATACCACATTGACACTTCTAATAATCAGGCCATACCTAGTTTTCAACACCGGCTTCGCAAGATAATTTACTAATTCTTGAGATTGACCCTAAACATCAGTATTTGTTATTCTCTGCTGTCTGATTTCTTACACATTATGCCAAACAACAACAACGACGTCCAAAATTAAAGTCCAAAGTCCAGAATAACCCAACAATAAGTTCAAAAATGTATAATTTACAGTACTCATCTTCAATTCAAATACCAGAATTCCACAGGTTCTACTGAAAAAATATAAGGTTAACGTTCAAATACGAAATATTAATTTTTACACCGTATTTATGCATGAATTGAAAAAAAAAAATATCATTATATTTTACTACTTTTATTTGACATAAGTTAAGAACTTTTGCATAAAAAATTATAAATTATAAATTTCTAAAATTTAGATTAATGCAAAATTTTACAAGCAAAATATAACTTTTCTCATTATATTATATGTAAAGTTTGTACAAAATTCTAACTTTTATGAAAAAAGATATAAGATTTATACAAATAATTTGGAAAAATTAAAATTATAAAATATAAGTATTTATAATTCAATAGAAAACATGATAAAAAATTATAAAGTCTATATATGAATTAAAAGTATTCAAATATTTTATAAATTGTAATAATGTTATTAAAAATTTTCAATCATATTACAGAATATTTTATTTTGAATTTTTATTTGGGAGCCACCATCACTACAACAAAAAAGGCTTTTAGCGACGATAATTATCGTCGGTGAAGAGCGCTCAATCATCGGTAAATGTAAAAGTCATCGTTGAAAATGTCGTCGGTATAGTTTTGTACGTGAAACAACCAACACCAATGACATTTAGTCATTGCTAAAAGTATGACCTTCTATGACAACAAAGTCATCGTAGAAAATAATTTCAAAATTTAAAAAATTTTGAATTTTTGATTTTTAGCGACGACTATGTCATCACTATAGGTCAAAAAGTTGTTGCTGAATGGTAGAGTAAGTTCGAGCTTAACGACAACATTTATCGTCGCTAAAAGTCGAATTCAACGACAACATTTTGCACCTATAGCAACAACAATGTCGTTGCTAAAGGTTTTTTAAATTTTTTAAAAAAAGTTTAAATTGAAATTGTTGTTATAATTAAATGTATTTCAAATAATATATTATATTTATCTTTTTGGAATTTATAATTTAATTTAATGTAAATTATACAACTACAATACATCAATAGTACTAATAATAATGTATAACAATTTGATCCAATAAAAAAAATGAATACTCATAAAGCAATTGTAAAAATAATATTTATATGAATAAATTATATACACAATCCATGTAAATGTGTACATATGAAAAATATAAATATACATATACATAATATACTACGGGGAATGGAGGTGGAGGTATGTCGATGCATCCTCATCAGTGCCTTCATCATCATCATCTTGGTGACGAGGATGGTAAAATGATGCTAATGGCTGAGAAGGACTAGGTGGCTAAGCGGCAGGTGCAATCGCAAATCTACTTAGCCTAGGAGGTATAGCAACAGCAAATGGAAGCGGCGGTAGGACAATACCTAGTTATCTAAGAATTGAGCTCATCTCAATAAGGTAAGTCCCAAGCTGCTGCTACATCTGTTGTTGCTGATCCAGCTGTTGCTGCTGCTCCTGAATCAACCGTTGGCTCTATTGAAATTGCTCTTGACTCTGCTGCAATTGCTCCTACAACTCACCGACCTGAGACACGAATTGTGAGCTCGTTCCAGCGTTAGAAGTGCCCATCGAATGATAGGACTAACCAGCCAGCACAAGCCCAACAACCTTTTTGTACCCTCAACGAGTGCCAAGTACCTCATTGGCGATAGCAGCCTCATCTATCTGTACAAGAGTTGCAAGCAAGCTAGTAGATGAACATTAAACTATGTATGCTGAGTCATGAGCTCAATCATCCTCACCTTAAATTGTCAAAATAGAATTCAATAATAAATCTTACAGGATATATTCATAAAATTCTATTTAAAATATAAAATTCAACTAGCTTACATATTGCCCCTGAGGGATCGGATGTACCCACTCCCCCGACCTATACATGTGTCGATCCCTAAAATTCTCAAGAATCGACTGCAGCTCACTAATATCTCTATTTCTCTGTTTAATTTTTGTAAGAGAAAAAAAAGGATGAAAAATAAATAAAGAATGAACAAAAAGCTATCTAACAAAATGTAAATTTAAAAAATAAACAAAAAATTTAAATTACCTTATCAAAATGATGTGTAACAATAGACTTTGACCTATGTCGATCATTCATGACCTTCTGCGCTCTATTATTTGATTCCTCCCAGACAACTCTTGCAAATTAAAAAAAATAGTATTAAATTTTTATGTTTACAATTTAGATGTATGAAATAAAGACCTAATCCTATAAAATGTCATACTTACCCTATACTTGTCACTGTTAAAAAAATTCACGCACCTCTGCCATGTCTATGGTGAGACAGATCGGGGCACACAATGTCTAGCACGATTCAAATCATAGTCCTAGTATCGATCGCCTCTATGCTCTAAAAAATGCTTGTTCAACCTGTACTTCCAATCTCTGTATAGGTCTGTAGCAGTCTATATCAAACCAGAGATTGCTCTATCCCGATCACTCTAAAAAATGCCCTAGTAGTCAAAGTAAGACAACATTACAAGACATTTAACAAATTTGTGAGTAATATATTTATAAATTTCAATCTCAGAAGGATTAATTCAGCAAATGGAGGAGATAGATACTTATGCAAACCTCCTGTACAACTCTATCTCAGATCTGCTGAGGTATAACCTGCCATGACTTATAATAAGGTGGCACGTGAGCTCGGATCATGTTGCCAATGTCACGAGACAGATGGCTAGCATTCTCACCAACTGCATGCTATGTACCAGTCGTGTCGAACTGTACAGGCATTGGTCTCCCCCCACCCCTGCCTATCTTCTCATGCAGCCTGAAGGACCTATTCGGACTCCTCTTTCTCGTAGTTGCCACTTTAATAGATAAAGAAAAATATCAATATCATAAATAGGATATTTAATCAATCTAAAGTATGCATAATTAAGAACAAATACCTAATCCCTAACACTGTGATGGAATGTGGGTAGGTCGCCTCCAGCATCACCCTTGTGGTGTTGTGCCTCGACATCTGCCATAACTGAAATAATACACATTATACAAGTATTTAATGGAGAATCCATAATCAAATTGAATGATTAAAGGGTACAACTTTTTGCAATCATATAGATTATTTAAACAATCATGCTTACTGTAAACTCCCTCACTCATTAACACCTTAATCTTCATTAAATAGGTAATTAATGCATACTAATTTGCCTTCTACTTTAGACTAGCTCACATTACCTCAAATTTCTGTATTTAATACAATATAGGCAAGGGTCATGTAATTACACAAAATTTTCAACTTACAAAGCGTACATCCATCACATATTACATCACCAATTATATAAACATTTTTAATACAATTTCAAAACATCATTCTCCTCTATCATGAGAGCCTTTGGAAGCATCACCTGGAATGGTTAGTAACAAGATAAAAACATAAGAAACAAAGTTTCCCAGTAGCTAGCTATTACCATAAATATATCAAGCCATTCCAGATCCTTAAGCAAATAGAACGTACATTTCAAAACAATTAATCGTTTGTTATCTCATTCAATACCATTGTAAGAAATATGCACTACACGCAGTAATCATCAAGCCCATTCAAGGACTTATTTAAATATCTAGATGGCCATCACAGATAATCGTACCTAGTCCTATATACAGCATTTCACTGTCTTCCCGGGGTACTTGGGCCAAAGGCTTAACACAGCATTTCACTATCTTCCCGAGGTATCGGGCCATAGGTACCACACACAGCAATTGCATTATCATCCCGGGGAACTCGAGCCATAGGCCTAACACAGTATTTTACTGTCTTCCCGGAATGCGCACATAGCAATTTCATACACATTCCATACAATGGCATAAAATACATAAAATCATGTAAATAGAAAATAGAGCTTAAGGATAAAGCTAGCTACCTTTTAAAAGCTTCCAATAGTGATGTTTCCTTTGCCCTCACTTAAAACTTCTTTACAATTCCCCTTGCCTCTCCAACTTGTTACTCCTTAGTCTACATAAATACACATCATAGTTCTTATTAGAACATCATCATTTTCCTTAAACCTTATGTATTCTTCACTTCTTCCACATTGATAAATGCACGCACAAATGCACTTAAGTTCTGTGTGTCTCATCATTCATCTACTTAGTATGTTGTGCAAAATGATTAAAAGGGATACTTAGATGCTCTATATCTTATTTTCAGGCTTTGAAATGTCACATATATGCATTAGAAAAGGATCCGGGGGCAAAACCGTGCAAAACATGAAGAATTGAAACTAAAAAGTTCACTTGACAAAGTACATGGGGTTCCCATACCCCGTGTTTAGGGCCGTGTTTCTTTCTGGATTACTTCGAGGCTTCACTGGATTGTTCAGAGAAGAACACGGGGGTAAACACGGGCCATGTTATACCCCTTGTATCTTACTGCCCTTCAGTTCTGATGTAAACACGGGGAGTGTCACACCCCGTGTAACCTACTGATCAGCCTTCGTTGAAGAACACGGGGTACAATACGGGATGTGTTATACCCCGTGTACCTTACCAATCTTCCAAAAACACAATTTAAAAGGCTAAATCTCTTTCCTTCCTTCTTTTCCACATTCATGGTTTTGGCTTCTCAAAAGGGAAAGTTTCATACACATTTTCATAATTCCAAATTTCATCTTAATTTCATCAATTTAGCCAAATTCCAAACAAAACATGCCAAAACCATACATGCACCATTATGCCTCTAAAACCCTAGTGTGTACATCATGGTTTCTTGTTGTTTTTACACCAAACCAAAGCCATAGATCAACATAACAACATCCAAAACATCATTAGATATGTTCAAATCATCCAAAACTCCATGGTCAACCACCTTTGACCACACCAACATCAAGATTCCAAGAAACTAAAAAGAGTACATTAAAGAGCTTTTAGAGGAGAACATTTTTACCTCTTGCTGCAACTTGAAAATCCTCACTTAGAGCTCTCCAAACTTGAGCAAACTTGAGCTTTCTTCAATCTAAACACACTAATAGATAGAGCTTGATGAGAAGAGCAACTTTCCCTTCTACAACTAAGCCTAATTCTCACTATATTTGGATGAAAAAGTCAAAAGAAGTTTTCTCTCTCTCCCTTCTCTCTCTTGCACGTTTTTTGAGCTTTCATGGAGGTGTTTTGCAGCTTGGAGAAGAAAGGAGAAGGAAGAAGAGCTTTCATGAAGCTTCAAGGGTATATTGGTCCTTTTTGACATTTCTAAGGGTATTTTAGTCCTTTTTCACCAATTAATAAGGCTATTCTTGCCATTTTCTTCTAATAATGACACTTGTCATGTGTCTAATGGTCTCACTAAAATAAAATCACATATCACACCCTAAATTCTTGGTTATTCATATTGGATCCCAATTTCTTGGTTATTTTCCACTTTAACCACACCGATTTTGCACTTTTACAATTTAGTCCATAGGGTTTCTGTCTGTTTAAAATTCCTTACACTGTTAGACTTAGACAACTTCCCTTTTTAGGATTTTCTAACCTTCTCTGATCATCTATACTGTTTAGAAAAATTAATTCTTTTCCTACTATCCTTTTTTCCTTCAAAATTTCGTTTACCTTTACACTCTTAATTCCTTTCAACTTAAGATTCACCCACTAAGCTAATTCAAACATGCTCTTCATTTCTATAGCCTCAGAATTTAGAGATTCAAATAGTACAATTAAAAATTCAAGACATTACACTTACACGATTACAAGTTGTAGTTTGAATATCTTATTTTATCTCTAGTCTGAATTAATGTTTGTGAACCTAACAGACTCATGGTCATTGGTTTCTCCTTCATTATTAAATTGTAAAGGACCCTCTTCCATATAATCATCAATCATTTTGTCTTTGAAACTATCTTCATCATTCATGAAGGCATCTTCTTTGTAAGTGCTAGATTCAATATTCTTGGAAGGTGGAATGATTGACGGACCATTTCTTTAATTACTTAGATCTATTAGATGGAAATCTCCAAGATTAACTATGAGGTTGAAATTAGATGAGTTACTATCTTGCAAAAATAACAAGTCCTGTGCACTGTCCCCACCATTGAGTAGATCCTATATGTCGTAATGCACCAAATTATGGACAACCCTCCAATTTGGTTCATTAAGGAGATCCTCAGTGTAAAATACTTATTTTGCTTAGTTAGCAAGTATTTAAGGATCATCTTTGTACCATTACCTATTAATGGAGATGCTTGTGATATTCTTATCAATATAAAGTTTCTTCTTTATAGGATCAGTGTCATACCACTTGCATTTAAATAAAGCCACACTGCACTTATTTAAATAAGTCAACTCAATGATTTCTTCCAGTACACTGTAGAACATATTACCATTAGTACCCGTAATAGAAATGCCACTATTTTGCATTTTATGCTTTGCATCCCGAGTTTTGACTACAAAGCGCACTCCATTCATAATACAAGCAGAGTATATCATGATAGTAAAACTGGGACCGGAGGCTAATGATAGTAGCTTTTCGGTTACCTCTGGAGAACTGTTCCTATGTAAATGGTACATCTAAAAAATAGCAATTTTTTCAAGAATTAAATTAAAATATCAGTAAAAGTAATGAATAATATTTGGGATATTGGTTTAATATATTTAGGAAGAATAAACCCTGACCTTCGAGTAAAACCACGAAGGGAATTTGGTTTTCTATAAGTTATTAATGTTTTCAGCACTACTTTGTTCAAGTTCCAATTGGTGCTCACTATAAAACATAGGAATCTTAGTCTACTATAATTATTTAGGGAAAAAACACAAATGAGCATAGATACTTACTAGATATACTTTTCAATCTCAATACAATTATTCAAGATGTGCCATACTATAACATCTTGATCCTTCCTATCGAAGTGAGAAATAATCTTCTTCCCCACTAGTCGACACTGGGATCGGAACACCGACAATGTCCTTCTTATTTGATTAAGTACTACATCTTGATTTCTATTAGGCTAGTTGAATCTAGTTTCTACTCCTTCAGGTATATAGAGAAAAATGTTAATGCCTCGTTAACAATATATCTTTCTGCAATTGAACCTTCCTGTTGAGCATGATTTTAAACATAATCCTTCAATTTTTTTATATATCTCTTGTATGGGTACATCTATCGAAAATGAATGGGTCCACCTTCCAATGCTTCATCTGGCAAATGCATCACCAAGTGAACCATTATGTCAAAAAATGCTGGAGGGTATATCCTCTCAAGTTTGCATAAAATAATGATAATGTCTTGTTTGACTTGTAGAATATCCTTCCTATTGAGAGTTCTAGCACATATTTGATTAAAGAAATTGCATAACTCAACAATTGGATATGATAATTCCTTTGGCAAAAAAGCTCAAATTCTTGGTCCTAATAGTCTTTGCATAATAACATGACAATTATATGATTTCAGTCCTTTCAGCTTCATATAACGATCTGTGACATTCTTTTAGAGACTCCTAGCAAACGCATCTGAAAATTTTATATTCTTTATATATTGGCAAAATCATCTTCGTTCTTCCTAGTTAAGCATATATGTAGCACACGGCTTGAAAGGTTAAGTCCTCTGCTCATATAGACGTAAGTTGGGCCTTATCTTCATGTCTGCCAAATCTCGTCTTGCATTATCCATATCTTTTATTTTGTGCTCAATATCCAATAATATACCCATAATGTTATCACATACATTCTTCTTAACATGCATCACATCAATGTTATATTTTAAGTTCATTGTCGGCCAATATAAGAGATCAAAAAATATACTTCTCTTGCTCCAATTAAGTTTTTCTTATTACATCAATGTTATCATATCAATGTTTTAATTGAATTTTTCTTATTATGCGGTGTAAAGAGTATAATTTGGATTGTTAAGTTTTAATTTCAATTTCAATTTTAATTAAGAAAGAGATTATATTATTATAATCTCTTATTTTCTAAACTATCTTTACATACTTATTCTATTTTCCTATGTTACATTATTTCAACAAAACTAATAATTTTGAAATTTTATAAATTACATCATAAATTTTAGATTTTATGGATAAATTATCATAATAACTCTATCTTATATTAGTCTAACTGAATAATCTACACATATATTATATAATATAAAGTTATAATTTAAGGGATACATAATAATAACAAAATTTATATTTACAAATTTTATGCTAAGATAAATTTACATAAACAAATTTAATATTTACAACATGCAAAACTAAATAATATGGAGTTTCATATTAAATTAAATATACTATCAACTCTATTAATTTATTGCAAACTATTAATCCTGTAGATAATATTTTATGATAAAAATATTATAAATTTTAATTCACATACCTCAATGATAAAAATCTACTAATCAAATATACTATGAATACTCTCCATGAATAATGATAAATGTTAATAATAACTAAAAAATTAAAATATGAAATATAAAAATAAATACACATTAATATATATAAAAATTAAATATAATAAATTATAAAAAATTTATAAGAGAAACTTACCTTAAGTACACTGCTTCTTAGGTCCACTATTGCTCCTTTGTAATTGTAACTGTGCGAATGAGAGGCGATGAAACGCCGAAGGTATATATAGATAAACTCTTTAGCAACGACAAAAAAATCAATCATCGATGAAGAGTCATCGGTGAAGGTTCAACCTTCAGCAATGATAATATCATCACTGAAGCCCTGATTTTTTTTGTGAGACAGACCTTCAGCAATGATATTTGTCATTACTGAAAAGGTGAGCCATTTACTGATGACATATTTTATCGCTAAAGGTTTGCCTTAGAAATTCGGGTAAGCCTTCAGTGATGACATTTGTCATCACTGAAAGGTGAGCCTTTCACCGACAACTTTGTCATCACTAAAGGCTTGAGCCAATTTTGAGGCAACCTTTCAACGACGACATATGTTGTCAGTGAAAGGCTACCTTTTAATGACGACATTTGTCATTGTTGAAGAGTGAATGCTCTCACAAAAATTTTTAAGCTCTTTAGTGACGACATATGTCGTTGCTAATGCCTTATTTTTTTCCCGCTGCGATTTTTTAACTCCTTCCAAAAGTCATTTAGGCTTCACCAATGACAATGTTGTTGGTAATACCTTTAGCGATGACCAAATTTTTATTATCGTTAAAAGTGTTGTCATTGTTACTTCTTTTTCTTATAGTAAATTAGTGTTTAGGAGTTAGTTAAATATTTAACACGTATACAAACAAGCATGTGACAATATGTTCACGGCCCCACCAAAACTAACTTAGCTCGCTTGTGCAACCTCTTAATATTGTTGATTATCTTGCGCAATCTTTTTAGACAAGATCAGTCATCAACTCGATAAGATGAGCAGATTGAGACTTGTTAATTAGTTAAATTAGATAGTTAAATTAGTTACTATATTTTTATATATAAATTATATATTATTATATTATATATAAATAATATATTTAGTTAGTATAAATTATTATATATTTTTAAAATACAAATAAACATTAATTTTACTATGATTATAAGTAACATAGCAATAGAAGAAACAGTTGATAGGAAAACTAATATAAAAAACTTTCAAGATAATTGAAGTATAATATCTTGTATTCAAATTATAAAACTATCATTTGTTAAAATTTATATTTTAGTAGTTTAAATATATTAGCAAAATATTACTTTGATATATACTTCAACATAAAATAAATATAATAACAATTCATATTGTGATAAACAAATGATAAAGTTGCAAACCCCAAAATTTTAAAATAATTAAACAAGATAATTTAAAAAGTAATTGTATCTTGAAATATTTCATGACTCACTAAAATATATTTTAAATAATAATAATATTCATAAAGTATTTCAAATAATATAACAGTTAATATAACTAATATACGGGTAACGGGTGACCACCACCTGCTGGTTTTGATTTCAAAGCCTTGGTGAATTGGTGAACGTCCTTCTTTGAATGCTATAATAGTCAAATATGTGCAAAGATGACTTTGATAAAATTTAATTTTTAATTTTAATTCATTTTTAGAGTTTCGTACATGTAAATGACTTGCAATTTTGATAAAGAAAAGATTATGGCAAGCCATTAATATAATGGTGTGCTAGTATATTATTAGATTTTATTATATATTAAATTTATTTTTTATATTAATACGATACATTATATTTAATAGTATATTAATACATCTTGATAATGCATTATAGTCATGTCTTTTCAGCAATCAATTCTAATTATCTTTAAAAACTAGAAGAAACATGAATCAATTTCATATCATGAAGTTAAGATAGACATATTGGAAAACAAAGAAGAAAAATGTAGAGAAGGGACATAATAAAAAACATTATAATATTGTATTTTTTACCAAATGTTGTTGCACTTGGGAGTTTTTCTTTCTTTGAGAGATCCATTTACAAAAGTTAAAAATGTTATTTATAAATATCCAATACTAACTACAACTTAAAATATTATATTTCATATTTATAAGTTAACTAACACATACATTTCTTTTCTTTTACAACACACTTTGACTAACTCTTTTATTTATTTGACAAAAAGTATATGACATATTTCTTTTTTTTTCTAGATTAGCTATTTCCAACATATATATATATATATATTCAACATAACTCTATAATTATCATGCCTAAGACAAATTCTACTTTCGTAGTTTACACCAAAATCAAAAGAGTGTGAGCAATAAAGTTTATAAGCATGAGTCCACCTTTGATGATGAATACCTCGTTGTGAAGTAATGTTCGAAAAATTTTCTATCAATGATATGTTAATATAAATTAAGTTGGAATTAGTAAGAAGATTACAAGAAAGACATTTAATATGGTTTCTCATTTAATATAATGACGAATAAAGGTGTTAAATAAAATTTATTAAAATGAATGAAAGAAATAAATTATAAAGCATTTAACAACTCTCAAACTCTAAGTATAGTCAATTATGTTACAATTTTCCTCTAATCAACAATGTATATTCTCAAAATAGTGTGTTACTTATCACTTTCAATATAATTTCACTAAGAAGAATAAGCACTAATTACAATATTTGAAGTAATCCCAATGGAAGTTATAGATATAAAGTTTTATCTTGATTTCTTTAATAAATTATTCTTAATCATAATATTTCACAATTGATTTTAACATATTTTATAAATAAATAAAAGGTCATATATACTTTTATTAAAATAAGATGCACCACTATAAAAATGGGATATGATGTCATTAAATAGACATCCACTTAAGTTAACATCAATGTCTATGTTGATGCACTTATATTTTTGAAATTATTTGAAAAATTAAGATCATAAATATAAATGATGTCTCAATACAAGGAAAATACTCTGTACCAACAATATCTATACCAATGACATTTCTTAGTCATCAATATAGAGCATTAAGTTGTACAAACGGGTAGCCCTAGAACTAAGTTTTCCTTCTGGAAAATTTACACCATCGTTGGTTTGGAATAAAAAAATTAAAAAAAAAACTTTATCAATGATTAAGTCATCAAAGTAGTGCATATTTTTTATAAAAAGGAAATAAGATAAGAAAAATATATGTACTCTAATAATATGTATTATAAGTATAAAGTGAGCAGATAACCATGTAAATTGGAATGCTTGCTTATGTGATAGAGGTACTTACACAGATGACAATGTCATCATTATAGGTTACCTTGGAAACTAAGGCACTATAGGCTGCTAGTGCAAATTAGTCAAGGACCTTATACCAACAACCTAGTCATTGGTGTAGCTATTTCTTTTTAACAAAATTTGAAAATTAAATTTTTACAAACACTAATGACATAGTCATCACTATAGGGTTCCCATGAAAATAAGGTGCTAGCAATTACTTAGGACCTATATTGATGATTATGTTATCAGTGTAAGAATTTTTGAAAAAGTTTAAAATTAAATTTTTATGCTACATCAATGACTAGGTTGTCACTATAGGGTTCTTGGAAAATTAAAGAGATGCAACTTGATGCTAATTTTTTAGAGAAGATATACTATGATCAAGTTTTTCCTTTACTGACAACTGAATAAATGTGTTGATATAGACCTACAACATATATTTTAGCTTAATGTCATTTTTGCTATTATCACTTACAAGGAAGAGTTTCCATAACAGAACATTATCCTTTTAGGGTATGTTTTTCCATGTTTTCTCTATTATTTTATTATTATTTTTTTTACTTTCTTTCATATTTTGCTACATTGATTTTGTAAAATGACTACATTGTGTTATTGTTTCCTTGCCATTGCCTTTTTTGCCCTTTTTATTCATGCATTAAGGTAGGTTCAAATTTATTAAGTACTTTTTTTTTTGCCATTAGGATTAGTTGCCATAATTTGTAAGTTATGTATTTTGATTGAAAATGTTACTTCATTGATACAAATATAATGGTGTTTTGTTCATATAGGTTTGATGTATGTAAATGCTAGCTATAATATCTCCATTGAATTTGTAAAAATATATGTGTTATTGAATGAGTATATGTGCTTGATACATTTGTTATGATATTATGTTTGGACATATTATATGACTTAATATAGTGATAGTTGTGTTAGGTTTGGACCTAGCATAGCATTTGAAGACCTAACATATAGAAATGTTAAATATATGATATGACAATTAGAGTTAGAGGTGAATATACAATTGCTATAATATTTAAGGAGGAAGAAAATATTAAATAATGAAAAAACATATAAATCTCTACAATTAAAGTAATGAAAATATAAATGACTAAATAATAAAAAAATGTTAAATAAATAAAACATCAACATAAATGAAGAAAAATAAATATTTAATAATTAAAATTTAGAGTTGATTTTAAATAAAGCAATGAATAAGATAAAACTATACAAGTAAATTACACATAATGCTATTTATGTATTAAATTTATGGTAACTTAATGAAGAAGAAGAAGAAGAAGACATTAAACAATAGAAAGAAATAAAAATTTAAATTGTAAATTAATAAAGGTATTAAAATTAAAATGAAAAAATTTTAAATAATGAAAAGATAAAATTTTATAAATTAAAATAATAATATTGGAATGTAAATAATGAAAAATATTAAATAATTAAAACTTGAATATAAATTAGAAAAATAAAATATTTAATAATAGAGATTTGAAGTTAATTTTAATTAAAGTGGCAAATAAATGAAATTATTATGAGTAAATTTCATGCATAATACTAAATGCATATTAATTTATGTTAATTTAATGCAAAAAATATTAAACAATGGAAAGAAATAAATTTTAAAATTAAAAAATAATAAAAAGCACTAACATTGAAACAAAGAAAATACTAAATAATAAAAAGAAATAAATTTTAAAAATTAAAGTAATGAAAATATAAAAATCTTAAATAATTAACAAAAGAACATAAATTATAACAAAAGAAAATTAAATAATAGAGATTTAGGATAAATTCTAAATAAAGAAAATATTAAACAATGAGAAGGAAGAAATTAATGTAAGAAAATAGTCATTACAAAAGATTTAGAGTTAGTCTTAAGTAATGAATATTAGGAGTTTAGTACATATAAAATTTATCCTACATAAATGATATAAAAATGAAGATAAAATAGTTAAAATTATTGTAATTTTACAACTACAATAATTTTTATTTTAATGCTTGCATTGTAACCTTCGACTCATTAAAAGTTGGTTAGCCACTCTATATAGACTAACCAACCCTTGAATTATCTTATAAATTTGGTAGAGTTTACAATAGGTCCTTTAATTATTATTATCAACTTATTATTCATCATTTTATGTTGTAAAAATTTCATGTGTTTTTCTTGTTCTTTGGATAGGTACATATTGAATTATTATTTGCATACTTGAAAAACTATGGGAAGATACTACCAAAATTTCTATGTTTATGAAACAATATCATGGAAAATTGAGATAATTATAAGAATATCTCAAATAAGATAGGCCCTTATCCTTTAGAGTTTGAGTGATAAGTTAGATTTAGAATACATAACAAACATGCATGCAAGATTAAATCTTATAATAATTTGTCACATTGTTAACTAATGATAACATTTGGATAACTTTGTGAGATTGCTTATCTGATGAGTACTTGAGTAGTGCTCTAGCATTTCTCAAAGAGCCAAAAACTTTGCCAATGATCAAGGAGTAAATGTAAAATATGTTCTATTAGAGATTGTAAAGCATGGAGGCACACATAATAAATAACATATTTAATCCATTATACATAAATTAGGTTTATTATGGTGACAAGGAAGCATTAATTGCAAGGCTGTGTGTGAGGCACTTCTTGACAATAGAGATGAGATGGTTGACATTATACATGACTTTATCGGCCTTCATTAGATTAATTAAATAGTTAACAATGATGGAGATAGGAATGAGGATGCCTCGTGGAGGACATATCTCATGGATAAAAGCTCTAATGAGCTATTTATAGAAGTCAAGATATAATTGTATCCTAATTCTATAAATTGATCTTGAACTTTTTAGTTCAAACTTATACATTTGAAAGTGTTACATAAGTGGATTAATAAGTCATTTGATTCTCTTTTAAAGTTATTGAAAGGAACACTTCCTAAAAAAAATAAATTGTTAGATCACATTGAGTGACTCATAAATTAAGATTAACATACTAGTTAATTCATAATTAAAGTATGACTATGCACTTTTTTTATTTATAAAGAGCATGCTACAAAGGAGAATTGTTCAATCTATAGGGAGAGTTACTGGGTTAACAAAACGCAAATGGGGAAAAAGGTACCCTTTAAAGTGGTAACGTATAAAATGTCAACAACTTCATAAAAATGATGACATATCAAAAGATGAAATGGTAATAATTACAAAGAGGAGGAGAATTAGAGTCTAATGATGATGTTCAAACTAATAAGGAAAAGATGAGCAGGTTACTTTAATGATAGTGATTCAAATTAGGTTTTTTACTTTTTATTTTCAGATGTAAAAATCATGTATTAAAAATTTTGTTATATTGTAATAAATATTATTTATAATATGTCATTATAATGTTTCTCACATTCTTATGTAATGGTTGCCATTCATATTGTTTCATAAACTATGGTTGTTGTTAAGTCTTCCTATCATAGAGGAGAAGGTGGAGCCTACCATTATTGGACCTTACTTGCCTTTGCCAACAATGCAAGATAAATAAAATTAGTTATACTATACTACTTATTTTATTTTTTCTTATGTATATATGTTTCAAATAAATATAGTGAATTTTTTTTAAACTACATTGCTTTAGTGATATTATAATAAAATGAGGGCTTTAGCCCTTTAGAAAAAATTTAAAAGAAAATAGTCAACTATTGCCTACTAAATTTGACAAAGACACCTAACTTCCTATAGGGTAAAACTAGAGGCACTTCCCATGGCTTATGGGAATGCTTGTTAGGCAGCATTAGAATTGTTCCATATGTTTATGTAGGTGTACCTGAGGAGTAGAATCATGTGATATGTAAGGGGTTAAGGTAAGTAGTAATTATTTTCTTATTAATTTAAGTTTTGATGTTGTGAGTTGAAAGATACTATTTTAAAAAAAAGATAAACACTTTTAACAGTACAAAGACTAGATTAAGAAAACCCCACACCAAACAATCATTCTTGTTTGTCAATCATTCTCTATCTTCCTTATCTCTTTGCAAAACCGCAGATGTACCGTTCATTCTGCAATAACATAACTCAAATATCTACTGGGAGTGGTTTAATGTAGTTGTTGATTATAGTTTATAATTTTGTTAATACTTAAAAAATCACAACCCTAATCGCATATTTTGTTTTGTAATCTAACCTAATATAAGAGATAAAAAAAAAATCAACGATAGATTATATATATTTTAAAATGTGAAAGGATTATATAAATTACATATGTTTAAAATTAGAAAGGTTTATACAGTAATTTTTACCAATTTTAAATGAAATAAGTACCCATTAAATGAGGATTAGTAGTGCTAA
>JAIUCU010000149.1:0-23694 GCA_020226215.1 Sindora glabra
TGTGCATGCAGTTTCCAATTATATATATTTTTATTGGAAACTGCACATTCGGCCAAAAGAAACGAGTGGAGAGATAGCTTAATTGGGAAAAAAAAGTACCTATTTAATAATTAGTTAAGAAATATATTAGCACAAGGAGAAATTTTACCTGTTTGATGACAATCAAAATGATATGCCGAAATTTATGAGAAAAATTATGTGTCTAACCTTGAATCCAGAAGCTTCCTCGAAATCGAAATGGTTTGTCAAAATCAAGCAATCCCCCTCTTTTTTTGTTTTTGTTTTTTTAAATATGAGATAAAACAACGAGAGAGGAACAAGTTCACCATTCCATTCTAATAAATCATATTTTCAAGATAAAATATTGCACAAAAAATCTTAATATGAAGCAAAATAAAAATAGCGTACCTGACAATAAAGTATTTGCCAAAACGAAGGGAACGCAGACTCTAATTGAGGAAACAAAGCAACAGAAAACAATGAATCAAATATGTATATTTATTAATGAACCAAAAATTATTTATTAAGTAGAATTTAATTAACAAAATATCTAAATTTTACATATTAAAATAATAAAAAATTGTATAAATTGGCAGTTCATTATAAATTATATTTTCTCTAACACCATCTGTACCACCTAAATAAATAAATATAGTATCAAATTGCTCAAAGTGAATCCATTAAGCTACATCAAAACTGTGTAAGGATCGATGGAACAATTCTTTAGATCTGGAGTATGGACAACCAAATGGAAATGAGCCAGATGCACATTTATCCCATTTCCAAGCTAATTTTTTACATCATAAAGTATTAAACTTCTAAATTAATTCCAGTTATGTGCTACCACATTTCCTAATCAGCGACGAGCTAGGAGCACGAGCTAGGAGCACAAGACTAAATATACATGGAGACTATGTTTCGTTCCCAACAAAATCTTATTTTATTCCTACATAATCAAAGAAGTTCCATATATATCATTTATATTCCTAGTAATTAAAATTGTTCCATTCATAGTGTCACATTAGAGGGGCAAAATATTAATTTCTTAAAAATAAAAAAATGGCATTTTCTACAATACTCTCCACATTTAATATTGATAACATAAAACAATTTCTGGTTATCTTAACATTTAATTACTATAACTACAAATAAATAATACTAAATATTTCAAGAAAAAAAAAAGATATTTTCTATCAAAACAAACAAAATCACCCTTTAACTAAAAATATCAGAACTGTAGTCTCATCTCATAAATATAAAAGGCTGATTGATTGACAGTAAAGGACATTCTCGTAAGATTCTGTGTTCCTTTAATGTTATGCTATTTAATAGGCTTTATTCAGCCATACACAACATTTTAATTTAGCAATGCATAATATTTAAATATTTTTTTCAACTCAACCAAACAAAACTTAGTATGAACTCTATAAATTTATGAATGGCAGGTATTAAAAAAATGACAATTTGAGAGAGCGTGAAACCACAAAATTGTCAAAGAAATTGAAGTAGCTGAACTGTCAAACACCCATATGTTCATTTCCATTCTAACAAATCATTGTTTCTTCGGAATTCTTACACAAATAATTGTCATGCATATCAACATAAAAGTAACCTACCAGCAGGTGATGAAGTATCTGCCAAAACAAAGAGAACGCGGATTCTGAATAAAACAATAAAGAAGATGCTGAGAAATGAATTCAATTAACCATCATACATGTCTTTTAATACAGCTTCCAAAAGGAAGCCAAGTTCCTTCACAAATCCCCGAAGAATAAAGTAGGAAGAGAAAATCCAATGTGAAAAATGAAAAAGAGAGAAGAGAGAGTTGTAAGGAAAGATTAAAAAAAAAAAAAGGAAATTCTAAGTGCACCTTTTTTTAAGGGATTTCCTTCCATTTCTATTTGGACAAAAAAATATTCGCATCCATGTCTTACTTGCAAAAGTTATAAAAGAATTTTATACTTTTTTAAACATTTTCTTGCAAGCTACAATTTCTTTTTAAAATTAGGCTTTTAATCCTTATAATTACTTTAATTTGTAATTCCACACTTACGATTTTTTTTAATTAGGTTCAGAGTTTAATCTCATTTCTAATTAACTTTCTGCCATTATTAACTTTATTAACATGAGGATTTTCATCTCCAATTGTCTATTATGATAAACGTTTGTCCACTTGTGCAGCTATATTATGACATAAGAATGAAGAAAGTAGTACCCTTTCACAAAAGTTACTAAAACAACCATAAATTATAATTCAAATTCAATCATGCATATTTTCGATTCTAGTATTCTAGTAAATTCAATTACATTTTATATGTTTAAATACTTTCTTCATATTATAAAAATTTATCGTTCCAATATTAGATAACTCTTCAATATTGTTATGCCATGATATAATACAATTGTATAAATCCTCACATTTAGTCATGTTGAATAATTCGAGATAAAAATATTTTCAAATTTATAAATATAGGAAGCTAATTACAATGATAATATATGTCAAGAACCTAATTTAAAGAAAAGAATATATATGGATGAAATTACAAATTGAAACGGAGGCTTTAAGAACAAAAAGTTTAATTTAACCTAATATAAGTTATAATAGATTAAAAATTTTAAGGTTATTATATTGCAATTCTTTATATATTTACTAATATATAAGGGATAAAATTTTAGTTGAGGTTCATGTTCTTGCGAGAAAGATAATTAAAAGTTTGAAATTTGCTAAGCGTGCCTTTGATAACACCAAAAACTTCAGCACTAATATTTGGCGTAGAAATTTTAGCGCTAAGCATCTTAAACATCAAAATTTTTGCCTTTGAAAGTTTCTCATTTGAAACACTAAAAATTTCACTTAACAGCTTTAGCCATTAATTTTAAGTTTTAAATGCAACTTCCAAAAAGGCGTCCAAATTTCTTTACGCACACTACAAGAAATAATGATAACACTGATGACACTTTTTGCGATGACAAACATTCGATCGTCAGTGATGCATTGTTAAGTTTTTACCGATGACTTAATACATAAAAAATTCATGGGCACAAATTTTTCTAGGTGAAAAAAATTTTAGCAGGAAAAAATAACTTTCAACAATGACAATTGACTTTTAGCGACGACAAATGTCGTCACTAAAGACTATGCTAAAATGTAGAGCGGGAAAATTTAGCCTAAATGTCGTCACTAAAAGTTGACTTTTAGCGACCACAAATGTTGTCGTTACAAATTACTTTTAGCGATGACACTTTTAGCGACAACAAATGTTGCTGCTAAAGACTTTAGTCTTTAGCGACGACATTTGTCGTCACTGAAAGTTTAGACTTTTAATGACAACAAATGTCGTCACTAAAGATTTCAGCCTTTAGCAGCGACATTTGTTGTTGCTGAAAGAAAACTTTTAGCAACGATAAATATCACCACTAAAGGCTAAATTTTCTCGCTCCACATTTTAGATTAGTTTTTAGGGATGACAATTGTTGTCGCTAAAAGTGACTTTTAGCAATGACAAATGTTGCCACTAAAGGCTAAAGTCTTTAACGATGACATTTGTCGTTGTTGAAAGAAGACTTTTTAGCGAAGATAAATATTGCCGCTAAAGGCTAAATTTTTCTACAAAAGTCTTTAATGATGAATTTTCAACGATGACCGAGAATATTATTGTCGTTGAAGGATTCTTCTATAAATACCCTCATTCACTATTTAACTCTCATTTTGCATGCAGAAGAGGGATGATAGTAGAGAGGGAGACATTAGGTAAGTGTTAGTTTATTATTTTTTATAATGTATTATTTTTTTATTTATATAATTTTTATAATATATTTTTTATTTATATATTTTTTTAGTGTGATTATGAATTCATTTTCAACTTACTTAAAATATGTTCTATTCTCTTTTTCTATAGAACACAAAATTCTTTGAGCAGCAAAGATTATGGAAAATTACTAAAGTTGATTGGAGAGGCTAGTATGTCTCATTTATTTGCATTTGCACCTACACTTTAATTGATTTTCTTTTTCAAATTGACCCAACTTTCTAACAAAGAAAATAAGGAAAATTAAGAAGGAGGTGTTGATGCATTTGCAAATAAATACCATGTTGGGCTGTTGACATTCATCTAAAATTATAATATGATATAAAAATATATTAATAAAAAATAAATATATAAATTAATATAATTTATAACTTATTAAATTAATTTTTAATATATTAAATATTTTAAAAATTAATTTATAATTTATTAATTAATTTAATAAATTATAAATTAATTTAAATTTCATCTGAACTTTTAGTGGCGACATTGCCATCGCTAAAAGTTAAAATGTCATTGCTAAAAGTCATTTTCAATGACGACAAAGAGTGAAATTCAAAAAATTTTGAATTTTGAAAATTTTTTCTCTAACGATTTTGTCATCGTAGAAACTTACATTTTTACTGATGACAAAGATGTTGCTGGTGTTGGTCCCTTCAATGATGAATTTTTACTAACGACAATTTCATTTAGTGATAACCGAAAAGACTACACCGACGACAAATGTCGTCAGTAAAAAGCTTTTTTCTTGTAGTGGCGCTACCCAAATGAGTAAAGTCGAAAGAGACAATTGAATGTGAAAGAGAAAAAAGGATGAAGAGAGAGTTATAAGGAAAGAATAAGAAGAGAAATTCTAGTTGCACTTTATGTTTAAGGGATTTGCTTGTTGGGGAAAAAATTAACTCGCCATGCCTTGCTTGTAAAAGTTAACTTTTTTATGAGATGTTACTACAAGTACACCCTAGACCAATGACACATATGTCATAGTACTGATTAAGTTTGACTTAAATTCTTATTGTTATTAATTATTGATTATTTTCTATTATGAATTATCTATCTATTTAAGTTAGATTTTTGTATTAAAGTAGAATTAATATTCCTTATCAAATAAGTATTTTTAAATTATAATATTTGTGTTGACTAAGTATTTGATGTATGAGAGGGACGTGAAGTCAATGCTTACATAAGTTATGTGAAAATCCTCATAAAGGTTTGGGAAAAATGTAGATATAGGGGTTAGGAAGTTGTGGGGTTATGGTGGAGCATTCACATGCATTATATTATAATCTTTTTCATTATAGTGGATTTCTTTTATCCATGATATTTCTCCTAGAGTTTGGGGTTTTTCGCATTAAATATATTTATAATCTATTGCACACTCTAATTAATTTAATTGCCTAATGTTTATGTGTTTGGAAAGAGGATTTTTTTCCCAACAACCTATTACTTTATTAGGCAAAAATATAGAGTAAAAAGAATGGCAAGTTATTTTTATGCCCAATTATATAAAATAATAATAATGTTCTTGGTTTAAAATAAAAAAATATGGCCTTTAATGTGATGACAATGTCATCACTTTAGATCAATTAAAAGCAATGCAAAAATTGAGCGCCTATTTTCTAGTGCAATCAACCTTAAATTGATGACATTATTATTGCTTTAGTTCTTATCAATTTTTGACGATAGAAATGTTGATTAGATACCTTAAACATACAATACTACTATCATTTTAGGGTTTAGAAAATAATGGTGCCATAGTTAGCGTGCTAGAAATCTAAAGAGACAACTTTATTAATTCTAAAATGACAACATTCAAAATGTCATCACTTTAGACCTTACATATATTAGGTTGTAGTAGCTTCCTTTTCCTTATTTTTGTGCAATTTTCCTCCAATTTTCTTTGGCTTCCCTCTTTTTCTCCAACCACATAAAGTAATTTCTTTCACTTTTTGTTTAAATCTTTCAATATTTTCACCTTTCTTCTCTCTCTCACTCATATTTCTATCATTTTTCCAATTTTTCAGTATTTCAAAGATTTGGTTAAATTAATAGTGATTTGAAGTAACATTTCCACCCTTTTGTAGTATTTTGTTTGGTATGGATTTAATAGTGGTTGTTTTATGAGTTAACTGTTAGGAATTCAGATTATCATATGCAGTGAAAATTCATAATTTAATTCGAATTCTACCTAGGATCCATACAAAAAGCATAAATCAATGATTAGGATTTTACCTATTAGGCACTTATGTTTCTACTGATCAAAACTTGAGAGCGGATGAATCAAATACCGATTGGAAAGTACAGCGTCTCTACGATATCCACACAAAGTGAATAACGACCTCTCACCTTCCACGAATCTGCTAGGATGCATTTTTCTCTCTAGGAATTAGGATTGGATGTTTTCTGAGTGATTTAGGGTTTGCATGGAAGCTTTGAGCTTGTACTTAATGTGCTACCCTCAAGCCTTTTTTTATGGAACTTAGGCAAGCCAAAATCCTAGTCTTACTAGGATAATGCCTCTAAAATCCTAATCACACTTAACAACTCATTTTATTCTTATCTTAGAGATAATGAGAAAAGATAGGACTTATCTATTAATTATCTAATATTAGATAATATTATCTCATAATATATTTATTTAATATCTGATAACGTAATTATTTGATATTACTTTAATATCAAATAATATCACATAATATTATATATATATAAATATATTACGTGAATAATACATTATTATTCTTAATAATAATATATATGCACGACAATAAATTCAATTAATTGAATATTAGTATAATTAAAGTCCAATTAATTATTATCTTATTCCTACTCCTTTTATGTGACCCTGTAGGTTCTTACTATGTTGATAATGACTCATTATTTAGCCACAAACGGTGAGCGATATCTAGCAATACATCACTGCCACTCAAGTAATAAGAATGTTTATGATTTGACATCTACCTGATACATGATCAACATTTTGCATCATAACCCTTTTGTAATAATATCCAAATTGAACTGGAGGCATGGAATATGTCATCCTCGTCAGTGTTCAATTTATATTTCTTGATACTGAGTAGATTAAAATAAATGATTAATATCACATATTAATCCAATTGAGCATGGTCATGTATTTCTAAGTCTCACTCAATAAAGGGGCCCAAGGATATTTCTCTTTTATACAAGAGTAACAAAATCCCATCTACATCTCTCACTTCCCTCTGCATGATTTATGACACACCCAATCAATGCTCTATTCGTCATCCTAATTAAAGGTGACATAGGACAATATTAAAGTGAGTAATTCATCATGTAGGAAACTGTAGTAACTTCAAGTTAAAGGTTTATGTGTATTTATGATCATATGAGAATAGCTTATGACATGTCTATCCATACAATATTCTCATAATGGGTCAGTCCAGTACATTATTCACTAATAATGTACTCATGTATTGACTTGATATCACATATCTATGATTCGTAATCATCAGTCATTATGTTAGTCTCGATATATTATTACTATCTTTTTCGTAATAATACTTGATTAGGGGCATTTTAAGGAATAGTGAAACTATTCCAAGGATAATTATTATATTAAATTATAAATTACGCATAATAATAATAAAATTATAAAAATAAAATATAATAATTAATTATCTAAAATAAAATATAATACATTGTGTATTACTTCAATCATCTATATGATTAGTTTCTAGGACACACACTAACAGTAACTATTGTCAATTTGTAACAAATGATTTATAGCTCTAAATGTGTAGCTAATATGAATCAAGATATAAGAATGAGTTACAATATCTATTGTTGTTGTGCTTTTCCTTGTTGATATAACTTTCTCTCATTTGTATTGAGGTAACAATTTTAAGCTTTGACTATGTTTTGATCTCAGATGTGTAGTTGAAATGATTTTGAATATAATTTTTTTAATTCTCTTTATGTAATTTTTTCCTTTTAATAGGATAGAGTTTATTTGGTTTGTAATTTACTCTAACATAATAAATTTAGAAACTTTCATGTGCAATTGTCAAAATGATAAGCATTTGTCCATGTATGTAGTTATACGATGACATAACAATAATACATATTTTTAATTACAATAATATGTTATTTCAATAAATAATTCTTCATTATTATGCCACAAAATAATTATATAAACTTACAAACATTAGTATTGTTGAATAATTACTTTTTGCCCTTTAAAATCAATTGTTTTAGGGTTTTTATGTTGGTTATTGCCCATCATATACATGAGTGTCGTTATATATCCACTATATTCAATGTTAGTTTTGAAACCAACATGGAATGTATGTAACAATGTTAACTTTTTATCTACGAAATTGGTTTTTTTTTCTTCAAAAATGTTTTAGCTTTTTACAATATACATTGGTTTTTAGTAAAAAAAACCAACATGAAATGTTTCATAATCATTTTTTAATGTCAATTCTTCATATCTTCATGAGAATATTTACAGTAAAAATTAAATATACCCAGGATTCTATAAAAAATATGTATTTTGAATTAGAATTTTTGAAATATTATAACTTTGCACTCAATTATCCGTTTGAAGCAAATTTCATGTTAGTTTCATATAATTTTTTAGAATCTATTAATCTATAAAATCTAGTAGAATTTTACCCTTCCAATCATGAATGATGACCATTTTAATGGATTTTTTTGTTTTTCCTCCATTTTTCAATTTTTTTACCCAATTTTGAACTTCCATACACTATTATATTGAACACATGATAAGCATCTAAAATTCAAATACAACCTTAGAAATTATATAAAGGAAATATAAATAAAAATATCTTAAAAAGCTTATACAATAAGTATCTCTCACAATTATTTATCTAAGATTACAAAATTCTATCAAATATATAATAGGCATTTAAAACTCAAAAATAACTGTAAAAGTTATATAAAAGAAACATAAACAAAAATCCCTTAAAAACATGTACAAAAAATTAGAGAAATGAAAGAAATATAGATTTGGAAAATAGAAGTAAGAAAGATAACTCTTATATTTTGAACTTACTTCATACTCAATGCTAGTTAAAAAAGTATTGATAGCTCATTGATATATAGTAAAGGATAGAATGAGATATAATATTTTGTAGGAAGAGCTGCACAGGGACCAAGATTAAGTTTTGGAATTTGGAATTAAATAAAAAGGTGAGTGAGAATGATAATCAATAATTAAAATTTTTTTTTATTCTATAACACAAAAATATCACTATCAGTATGACAATAAATGTTAGTTATTTTATGAATCAATCTCTAAAGTCTCATGAGAATAAAAAGATCACAGTTTTTTTAAGAACCAACATCTAAAGTATCTTTATATTTAAAAAAAAATACCATTGTTTACATGACTTTAAATGTTGGTTATTTAATGAAATGATGTTTAAAATCTTAAAGGAAGAAAAATGATGATTTTTTAAGATATAATGTTTAAAATGTCCTTATATTTTCAAGAATGGCACTATTTATATAACTTTAGATGTCAATTATTTTATGAACTAATGCCTAAAATTTTGTGGGAAGAAAAAATGATATTTTTCTTTTTATGAACTAACATCTAAAGTGTCCTTATATTTTAAAAAATGGCTTAGTCACATGACTTTAGATATAAAATATTTAATGAACCAACTTCTAAAGTTTTGCCAAAAGAAAGAACATCAGCTTTTTTAAGAATGAACGTTAAAAATATCCTTGTATTTTCAAAATTAACACTACTCACATGGCTTTAAATATTAGTTATTTTATAAATTAATATATAAAGTTTCATGGGAAGAGAAGACAATGAATTTTTTAAAAAACCTACATCTAAAGTGTCCTTGTATTTCTTTAGACGTCAATTCCTTATTTGAACTAAAATGATAAGTTATTGTTCTTTATAGGAATACCAACATGCCATTATATACAATAGTTTTTCTTTTAATTGACTTTGATTTGCTAACATTAAAAGGTAAATATGTAATAATGATTGTACATACAAAATTTTTAATAAATAATTATGAAAGCAAGAAAATTATGGAAAATAGGTTTATTGATTTTTGATAATATGAGTACAATCTCTAATTTTATACATGCAGTTCCCATATATACATTCTAAATCACCCTCTTTCACACTCTTGAAGAACATACACTTATGCAAACATGTATAACTTCAAATGGCAAATTGAGCATCCCCATTATGTATATGTGCTCATAGTTTAAAATTATCACACATTCATTGTGTATGATTATGTATAAGTTTATTTCTCAAATGTGTATTATATTATTATTATAATTTTTATGGTGTTACACTACCCTATTTTTAAGAGCTAATATTAATGAGGCCATAAAATTTTGTCATATTTTGCAAATGTATAAGGAATGGTTAGGTTAGAAAATGAATTTGGTAAAATCTAATGCCTTCTTGTCTAAGAATGTTTCAAGATGTAATTGTGAAACAGTATGTCATTTGGTCAATATGAGTTAATAGGTAAAATTTGTACATTATAGTGGCAAATTCTTTTCAATGTCTTGTTTATATATCATTTGTAATTGTGAACTAATATATCCTTTGTTCAATAATAGTTAAGTAGGTCTAATTAAAAGAGATGAAGAAAAAATAAATATTAACACAAGATCTCTTAGGAAGGCTACTAAAAATGAAAGGAAGAGGTGGTGATAAAAAGGTGAGTGAAAGTTAAAAACAAGGACACATAGGAGAAACCTTCCATTTTTCATGCAAAGTTAAGTTATAGAAGTAAGGAAGAATTAACAAGAAAATGCAATACACAACTTAAAAAAGTTAGACCATTACATAAAGGATTATAAGTATTTATAATTAAAACAAAATACATCATTTAATTTTAAAGCTTTAATTTCATGTAAATTGAATTTAATTATCTATTATTTATTTATTATTATAAGACATTATCATGTAAATGATTTCTTAAGGTGAGTTTAAGCCGGTTAAAAAGAGTGACATCTTGATAATAGCATTAAGATGTAAAAAGCATCCTAATCATGTTTAAGGTATCAAAAGGACTACTTCAAACTATCAAACCACTATCTAATGGGATGTTCACAAGCTGAAAGGACCTCAAAGTGAGCATTACTCATGATGTGGAACAAAATCTCATTATTGACTGAAGGGTAATGATACAAGAGATGCATGAGCAACATATATAGTTACAATAGTAGCAAGAGAATTTTTGTACTCTATAGGAGTAGATAGTCTTCTAGTTGACCACATAGTTGAATTCCACTTTATCAATCTAGTCAGCCCCTAAAACCACAACTTACATAGATAAGCTAGCCTCTACAACCACCACCTGACCTAGACTTAGGACTCCTAATTAGGCAAGGGATGTGATCTCTCTTGTTACTGGTTTAAAGGATGTGATAGCACTCATAATGCCAATCCTTATGATAACAAATTTTATAAAGACCTCACTTAAGGTAAAATGTCACTCTTAACCCTTACACTTTTTTTTTTATATGTTTATGCATAAATTAAGTTTTTATAATTGGAGTTCACATTACATAAAGTGGAACTCTATGCACTTAAATGGTGGTAGGACCACTTTTACAAAAGGTTATGACTAAGTGGATTTTGGCGAGCTATAAGCTCTATCATTGGTAGACAATCAAGTGAAAATAATGGTCAACAAGGTATTGCCCTACATGGCTGAGGTGTCAGTGCCAAGTAATGAAGTTTGAATAATGGAAAATGCCCATAAGACTTGCCCTCATTCTATACCTAATAGAGGTATTATCATGTATCCTTTACCTTTCACCATTAACTCTTTTATAAGGTTGAAGTTTTATTCACTTCATTTGTGTGAGATTACTAACTAAAGTTTTTTTATGCTTTGCAGATCTCCTAATTATGATTGAAAAGCAATATAGGCCAAGCTTGATAGTTCATGGGCCACAAGGGCGTAAACCTTACTCTTTTTGAAGGAAGATATGATGGGATAATATTATTTAATGTACATTAAGAAGGTTTCCATCCAAGATTGCCTAAGATTCAAAGTGCTCAATACTACTTACATCTAGTTTTAGATTCAAGAGCTAAATTTAAATACATAGATCCATATCAACTCGACACTTAAGCACGACAAAAATTAAAGTTGACGGAGGAATATGTGTAATCAAGGCATTACTCTATCATCCCAAGAAAGCCTATTTTTTCATGTCATGTCATGAGGGGTAAGTTTTACTTATGTAGAGTTATGATTTCTTTTTTTTCCTAAACACACATTGACATTTTTGTTATGCTATTGTATTATAATTGCCATTGGATGTTTTTTCATGGTGTGCCCAAAGAAGGTCATTTTCTACCTTGATCTTTTTAGGGGAGAATATGAACCACATTGAAAAGGTGTCAAGATAGATCTTTAAATGCTACACTAGGGGCATACAATATGAAAAGAAATGTGCAAAAAAAGTAACATGGTTAATAATGAAAGTATGTTTCTTAAGATTAATGCAACGTGTTACAACTAGAAGTTTATGCATCAATAGGATAAAACTAACCTTCCATTTTACTTTAATACCCAGGATAGATCAACAATGTCGAGTGTGGCTATTATGTCATGTGATACTTATATCATATGCTATGTTATCAACAAAACCAGAGCATGGTAATCATTTACATATTTACAACTATCAACATGCTTAATTAACTAAATTGGAATTGATGATAACATATTAAATGTGTACAAATTATAGTACTTTGAGGATAACACTAGCCTATATACTTAACAAGAATTTAATGAAATAAGAGAGTTTTAGGTAGGATGTTGTAGTATCCCAAATTTTAAGTTTTTACAAATTTCAATGCTCATGAATATTTATTTAATTAGTTAATATTTGAGTTAAAATTTTTTTTTAAAGGATTTGGAGATATTAAAATAATGCTAATGATGGTATTTGAAATATATTTATTTTAGTTTTAAAATTCTATTCTTTAATATTAAATTTTATTTATTGGCCAGAGTTGTTCAAGATTTGTTTAAATATATTTTTAAGGATTTTCATACAAATTAAAACTAATTTTATTAATTGTGAAAACGAAAATTTATGAAAATTAAATGATTATATTTGATAAACTATTTTTGAAAGTTGTAGAAATTTAAATAATTGTATTTTCAAATATATTTATATGTTAGGGAAAAATTAGAAATAAGTAAGTTAGAGAAATTTAAATAAAATCCATGTATGGGAATGAACTTTTAAAACAAATTAATAGTCAGGATTCTTTATATAAAAAATGAATGGTTGAGATTAAAAAGGAGTATGGAGTTACAGTCCTCCGTAATGCATAGAAGTAGGACCCATAACTCACATTAATTTTTTAGATTTCTTTCTCATTTTTTTTTAGAAGAGTCAGTGGTGCCTCCTTTCATAGTTTTCTGGCTATTTTTTTAGAATTACCGTCACACTCTCACTCGGTTTTGCCCTCAAACCCGTCAGCACTCTCTCTCCTTACTACCCCACCGACTTACTATTCTTATTTTGTCCTTTTCTATGTCTTAGCCGGTACAGCAGCTTCTCTCTTTAAATTTTTATTGTTTTTGGGGTACAACACACGCAGCTGAACTTTCCCTTTCCGTGCCTCCTTTTCTCTCCGTCTTCCCGGAACTCTTCTTCTCTGACCGTAAATCATCGCTGCGCTTGGCGATCGGGCCGCGACTTTCGCTGCTGATCTGCTCATGCCTTTCCTCTACTTATTGTCTTACCTCAGCGGTTGGTTGAGTGCGCGAAGAAGCCGCATTTTGCAACTGAAACAGTAGCTTAGATGCTGCCTCTTCCTAACTGGTCCGTCACGATCTTCCTTGTTCCGACAACCATTGCTTAGTGAAGGTCCTTCTTAGCTCACGGCGGTTGGTAGCTACCCATTAAAGGCTGTGTGAGGTGTGGCTAGAGGAAAGAGACAGCACTGTTTGGCCTTCCCATTTGCTGGTGCTTCAGCTAGTTTCTGCCGCCGGCGAAGACGCCTCACATAGGTAAATCAAATCATATCATGAAGTATTAATATTTTTGCTACTGTAGGGCTAATCCAGAACACCCCTAAATACTCACTTGAGATATGCGAAGATCTTTGTAAAATAATAATAATAATAATTAAAAATTAGAACATATGTTATATGTTACTACAATACTGCAAAAAGAAAGTTTATGGAATAATGTCTTCTTATATTATGCGTGATTCCAGTTTGACTGAAGAAAAGTCATTTACGGGGATTTTGAATGTATAAGGATGGTTCAAAAAAATAGAAGTTCAATGATATGGATTAGTAGAATAAAATAGTGAAAATAAATATAGATTATTAAGTTTTAATATTTTACAAAATTTCAACTTGATTTAATTAAAATTCATTTTATATATATATATATATATTATAACTTTTGAGTATTACTTTGAAAAAAAATATGATTTTTATAATATAAAGTGCTAAATAGTGTAAATAAAGCCTTTTTAGAATATCATATGATAATACTTTTAAAAATGAAGATTTTATGCCATAGGCTATTAAATCGTCATATTAGTGATATTTCTAAAATATTATATCTTATAATTTTGGATGATTTGAAACTGAATTGGAAAAATCCATTTATTTACAATAAAGGCATTACTCTTTATCATTTGGAATAGTTTGAAAATTTATCTAAAAAATTCACTTTTGTGCATATTTGAGATAAGTTGTGATGATTTAGAATAAATATAATTGTTATGTTATAAAGTGTTTAAATATCATAGGTAGAATTATTTTAAAACACTATATGATAATATTTTCAATGGTAGATATATATTTGAGAAAACCCATAAATACTTATTTGGAATATATGGTAATCCTTTTGTAAAATTGTGCTATATGAAGTATAATTTTGATTATCTTGAAACAAAGAGTATTATGGTTGTAGTGATGTAAATGGGATTCTTTAAGATTATTAAGCATTAATCATTCTATTTGTGTAAGTTTGAATGTCAAAATATAAGAAGTTAATGATTTAGATTATTAATATATTATAAGATAAAGTTGAAACTAACAAAGTCAAGCAAGAATTGAGGAATCCTTCAATATATATATGTGTGTGTGTGTGTGTGTGTCTAAATCTATCATTTTAAATGGTGAAGTAAGGGTAGATCTTGAGATAGTGAAGTGAAAAAAAAAGAAATAAATTTAAGTATTTATGAACCAATCTTTTGCATTCTCACATTAGGAGAAAATGGTGAAAAGATGAATATAAAAGCTTTGATGTTTCCAAGGTTGGATTAATGTTATTAAGTGAGTATATATATCACTACATTTTAATATCTTATTAAAAGATAGTTTGAATATTGTTAATTATATTCTTAATTTGATAGTATATTGAAGTAAAAATGATCAGTTGTGTAAGTAAATATTAATTGATCAAAGTGTGCAGCGAAAATATAGTTATGTCATTATTAGCAATTGGCTAATGGATTGTGATAGGATTGCAATATATCATATCACTCGTTTGTATTATATGCTTTGATTATCCATAATTGTTGAATAATTATCTTCGTAAGATTATATTTCATCTAGTAGTATGAGTAGAGTGAAGTTTCAGTGAATTGACTACATTATGAATTGAACCTTATGAGGCATTAGAAAATTGTGAACTATGCTGGAGCAATGACATCAAGTATTGTGATTTGTGATGAGGAAATGATACCAAAAATTGAATGAAAAATTCCTGGTTGATAGTTGTGAAAGATATAAGATTGATCCAAACTTCGAATGGAAAATTTTCGATAAGTAATTGAGAAAAGTATAAACTTGATCTAGAAATAAAAAGATGGCTACATATGTGATTACCATAACTGCGTGTGTGATTAGATATGATATTAGAACTTTATTTGTTATTGCATGTCATTATTTGATATAAATGTAAATATATAATATGACTGTGATGACTTATTTGTATTTCGACCTTAATGGCTATTTGTGATTGTGTTATCTACCCATAATAGATCGTGCATATTGTGATGATGATACTGTGTATTATTGGGTTTCTTAGGTTTCAAAAATTGAAAAAATGAGTTTGTTAATAATTTCTAATTTATCATATGATTAACCTACAATTATTATATATAAAATGATTTCTTACAAGATAGAAGTCGATATATGTTCATTGAGTTCTCATAACTCACTCTAATTTATTTTTAATTTTTTCAGGTTAGAATAAAAGTATATAAGTTTAATGCATTTATGGAGATTGGAGACTACCTTAAAAAAGAGTTTTGATAATTAGATTAGGATCAAAATTAGAGATAGAAATGATGTTGATTCAACATTTGATGTGTAAAATCATTTATCTGTGTGCAAATTTAAAACTTTATTGTAATGTGTGCTTGTTTGGTACTATTGTATCTGAGAAAATCATAAGTTTTGTATTTCAAGGTATGTGTCATGTGGAAAGTACCTAAAAATAAGGGAGATTTTATCCAATTTTTTCGTAAAATTTTAAAATAAAATTTCAATTCTCCTGAAATTTGAAAAATTCCATTAGATAGAATGTGCGAAAAATAGTAAAAGTTTGTGGAAACCAATAACAGAATCTATATCAGTCATGATCAGATCATATAATCATAGCTGTTTCATTAAAATCAAAGTTGAACCACTTTAAATGGCTTTAAGTGTAAATTTAAATATATAGTGGTTGTAATTACCTTATTATGAATTAATTGATAATTGGGCTTTGGTTGTAAATAACTTATTATTACTTATTGTATTTTGGATATGTAAATGAAATTTCAAAATCTTTATATAAAAGTTTTGATATTTGTTTTTATTGTTATCAATTATTATATAATTCTATAGTTGTTGGGAATTATAATATGGTTTTGCAGTTGTCAATTGCTATATGATTTTGCAATTACTATTAATTGGTTATATTTAGTTCTATTTCTATAGTAGTCAATTGCTTGTTTTTAATAAAGGCTTTATTTAAAAAAATGTGGTCACATAGGCATTAGTTGTTTATTTAAAACTAACATCTTCACTAATAAGATGATGATTATTTATTTAATAATCAATGTTATAAAGCTTAAAAGTAGGATAATATCATTATCATTTAAACATTGCTTTAGAGTTAATACTAAATGCTTAAACTTTTGATAGCTTCTCCTCTTGATGCGAGTTAAAAATATAGGAAATAAAGCATGGTACTATTTACAAATTTCATTCAAAGCTTTTCTAGTCCTAAAAATAATTTTTATCTAACAAGGTGTGCTCTTCTTCCAAATTTAAAAATATTCTTTTCAATTTTGTGTTTTTTTTTAACTAAACTTGATTTACAGGTTACTTGTCACCAAATATGTGAGGTTGTTCACTCTTTAGAAAAAGGAGAACACAAAAGTATAGATTTGTTTAATTTTTCTTTTTACTTTTGCAATTTAGTTTCAAGTTTCATTGTCAGCCATGTTTTATCACCTTTCCTTTTTATGCAACTTTTACAACTTTGTACAAATAAAAAATTTGATTTCATTCATTTTCTTTGTTTAGGGATTCTTAATCAACCATATTTAGTTTATGATTTCATAATCAACTATATATTTAGGATTCGATTGTATTAATTCTCATTGCATTTATAATTGGATTTTGAGAATGCTTTTCTAAGGATTGTGAACCATTCATATTGAACAACGTATGTTAAAATAGATTTAGTATAGTAATCATATTTAATTGAGGGATTATATATATAATTTTATTATTCAATAGCTGCTCATTATTTTTAAATTTTTATTATTCAATTTATTTTTTAAAATTATTGACATTAAGATTTTGTAATGTCATAAGAGGTATTGGTTTTTATTTTTGTTAAAGGTGTTCCAAGTAAGAGTCTATGATGAAAATATTTCAAACACCAAAGTTGTAGGAAAAAATGAAGCAATTATTGATTGCAAAATTTGAATATATTTTTACAACAATTGAAAAATTGCAAGATGTATCAGCCATGATAAGTTGATGACTTCATTATACTTACATGAATATCAAATGAGCAAAAAAGCTACTAACTCGAGTTCTAAGCAAGTTTTACAAATAAAGGATGTTCAATAAAATCATATAAATTATCAAGGCATTTGAGATCATGGAGATTATTAAGGTGGTAGATGAGGATGAGAACAAGGATAAGGAAAAGGTGGTTATTTTAATTGCATCAATAGAAAAAAAATCAACTGATGACAATCTTTTAAAAAGTTAAAGAGGTCATAATGAAACAAGTAACAAATCTAATGTCCAATGTTATAGATCAAAAGATATATACATTATCAAAATAAGTGTTACTCTAAGATGCTAGACGATTTAATAGAATATGCAAATGCTACTAATATTAAAGAAAACATAGTGCTTGTTTGTACCTTAAATGAGCTAGATATAGAGTATGCAGGTACAAGATATCTTGATATTGGATGTAGTGATCACTTGAGAGGGGAAAAAGAGCTTTTTTTTACATTTGGATGAATCCATACATGCAGAAGGTTAATTTTGAAAATAAATCCAAAATTCCTATTGTGAGGAAGGGTAATATTAGCATTCAATCCAAAAATGATATAAATATTACTATTGTTGATGCTTATTTTATGCTAGAAATTTTTTGGAACTTATTAATTATAAGCCAACTTATTGAAAAATGAGTACAAAATTGACATCCATAATAAAATTTAAATTATTAGTTATTTCATGGAAAAGTCGTGTCAATCACACTTGCAAGTAGCAAAATAAATTTTGTAATGGTATGTGTAATGTCCTGAACTTTTATTTCTATTATTTGAATCTCATAATTCTGAGGCTGTGGAAACGAAGAGCACGTTTGAGTTAGCTTGGTGGGTGAATCTCAAGTTGAAAAGGGTTAAGTGCGTGGTAAATGAAATTTTGAAGGAAAAAAGATAGTAGGGAAAGAATCAATTTCCCTAAATAGTATGAATGATCAGAGGAGGTTAGAAAACCCTAAAAAGGAAAGTTGTCTAAGTCTGACAGTGTAAGGAATTTTAAACAGACAGAAACCCTATGGACTAATTTGCAAAAGTGCAAAAGCAAGTGTGGCTAAAGTGTAAATAATTAAGGATTTGGGATCAAATGTGAATAATCAAGATTTTGGGGTGCAATATGTGATTTTTATTAGTGTGACTAATGGAATCATGACAAGTGTCATTGTTAGAAAAATAATGACAAGAATAGCCTTGCTAAGTGGTGAAAAAGGACTAAAATACCCTTAGAAATCTCAAAAATGACCAAAATGCCCTTAGAAGCTTGTTGAAAAGTCTTCTTTCTTCTCCATTTTTCTAAAAACTGTAAGACACCTCCATGAAAGTTCTAAAACGTGCAGGAGAGAGAGAGAAAGAGAGAGAAAGTTTCTCCTAACTTTTTCTCCTAAAAATACTAAGATTTAAGCTTAGTGGTAAAAGGGAAATTTGTTCTTCTCCTCAAGCTCTATCTATTGATGTGCTTAGATTGAGGAAAAGCTCAAGTTTGCTTAAGCTTTGGGAGCTCCAAGTAAGGATTTTCAAGTTGCACCAAGAGGTAAAAATGTTCTCCTCTAAGAGCTCTTTAATGTACTCTTCTTAGTTTCTTGAAATCTTGAAGTTTGTGTGGTCAAGGGTGATTGAACATGGAGTTTAGGATGATTTGAATATGTTTAATGGTGTTTTAGATGTTGTTATGTTGATTCATAACTTTGGTTTGGTGTAAAAACAACAAGAAAACATGATGTACACACTTGGGTTTTAGAGGCATAATGGTGTATGTATAGAGTTGGCATGATATGTTTGAAACTTGACTAAAATGATGAAGTTAGAATAATTTTTATTAAGCCTAAAGCCTATGAAAGGTGAAACTTTGAATTGTGAAAGTGGTTGTGTGCATTTTTCCTTTTGAGAAGCCAAAACTATGGATATGAAGAAGAAGAAAGGAAGGAGTTTTAGCTGTTTAATGTGTTTTCGGAGGATCAGCATGGTACACGGGGTGGAACACGACCCGTGTTGTACCCCGTGTTCCTCGTCGAAGCTGATCAGTGTTCTACACGGGGTGCAACACTCCATGTGTTTACCTCAGGACTGAAGGGCAGTAATGTACACGGGGTAAAACACGGCCCGTGTTCACCCCCGTGTTCTTCTCTGAATAAGCCAGTGAAGTCTCGAAGTCATCCAGAAAGAAACACGCCCCTGAACACAGGGTATGGGACCCCCGTGTTCTTTGCTGAATGAACTTTTTTTGGCTTTAATTCTTCATGTTTTGCATGGCTTTACCCTGGATCTTTTTTCTAATGTTCATATGTGTCATTTCAAGGCTTGAAAGCAAAGTATAGAGCATCTAAGCATGCATTTAATTAAGTGGAGAAAGTAAAGAATACATGGGGATTAGGGAAAGTGATGATGTTCTAATAAGAAACTATGATGTGTATCTGTATAGACTGAGGAGTGCCAACTTGGAAAGGCAAGAGGAAGTGTGAAGAAGTTTTTAAGTGAGAGCAAAGGAAACATCACATTGGAAGCTTGTAAAGGTAGCTAGCTTTATCCTTAAGCCTCGTTTTTATTTATTTATATGATTCTCTGTATTTTATGCCATTATACGGAATGTGTATGAAATTGCTGTGTGCGGTACCTATGGCTCGATACCTCGGGAAGATAGTGTGATACTGTGTTAGGCCTTTGGCTCGAGTACCCCGAGAAGACAGCGTGATGCTGTATATAGGCCTAGGTACGATTATTTGTGATGGCCATCTAGATATTGATAAGAGTCCTTGAATGGGCATGATGTTTGCTGTGTGCAGTGCATATTTCTTACAATGGTATGATATTGAATATGATGACAAATGATTAAGTGATTTCGAAATGGATGTTTTATTTGCTTAAGGATCTGAAATGGCTTGAAATATTTTTATGGCAATAGCTAGCTACTGGGAAACTTTGTTTCTTATGTTTTCTGTATTGTGACTAACCATTCCAGGTGATGCTTTCAAAGGCTCTCATGATAAAGGGCAATGATGTTTGAAGTTGTAAATAATTGTATAGCTGGTGACATTGTATATGATGGATGTACAATTTGTAAAGTTGAACTTTTGTATAATTATATTACTCTTGTTCATGTTGTATGAAATACAGAAATTTGAGATATTCCGTACAAATTTGAGGTAGATGACGAATGAGTACGTAATAATCATCTAGTAAATGAGGAATAAGGCGTTAATAAGTAAGGGAGTTACAGTATGCAAGATTATGTACTTTTTTATACTTATTTTGATGATTTCAACCTAGTTAGGCATATACATATAGTGACTGAGGCAAGTGATATTGAAATAAGAAAAAGTACATCTAGTTATATTTGTTTATCCTAAAGATAATGTATTTTCTTAGTCTTCAAAGAAGTAACAAGTTGTAGCCTTATCAACTATAGAAGCTAAATACATGGCAATAACATCTACAGTATATCAGATAGTTTGGATTAAAAGATAACTAAAAGAGTTAAAACAAGTGTAAGAATTCTCAACAATAATTATGTATAAGTCAACAATTACACTAGCCAAGAATCTAGTTTTTTATGGTAGAAGCAAGCATGTTGGAATTAAGTATTATTTCAGAGAATTAATTAAGAATGAAAAAATAAAGGTAAAGTTTTGTAGGTCTAATAAATAAGTTATGCATATTTTGATAAAGCAATTAAAGACAAATGCATTCAAAAAGTTAAAGATAATGATTGATGCTATTTCAAAATTAATTTAAAAAGAGGTTATTAGAAATTATGAAATTAATTTTGAAATAAAAAATAAAATGTGGTAATTAAAAGCCTTAAGAGTGGAGATTTTTTTTTTGTATGAAGCCATCAAGTCGTAATTACCAAATTTATTAAAGCAAAGCTATAATACAAAGCTGAAACCATTAGAAAAGGTCTTTCTAGAACATGTGAGATTTGAAGAAAGATTATATTATTATAATATTCCTTAAAACCAACCACTTTTTCTTATGAATAGATTGAACTACATTAAAGTAATTTATTCAAATTTGCTTAAAAGTAAATTCATTATAGTACAATACTTTGAGGTTTTTCTCTACAGAGCATGCATAAGTATTTTGCTAAATAGTTCCTTTAGTGTGAAGAAAAAAATTGAGTGTTATTTTGTAACAATATGTAAGAAAATTATAGTTTATTAGAGTTGTTGCAATTGTAAAGCAAGAAGAGTTTATCTCATTTTTTCTTCTTCTCTATAAAAATCCCTTTTATTTTTTAGTTTCAATATTATTAGCAATATATTGATTCCATAAATATTTAATGATTACCTTTTAAAACACTTTTGGTCCTATTTTTGGCTTATATATTTTTTTGACTTCATAAGTCGCCATAAAATGATATCCTACAAACCTAACTCAAATAATATGTAACTTAACTTATTACAAACCAATTAAACTCAATACTATGCAATCACTACAAGAAATTGCATTTTAGCAAGAGATAATAATTTTCTTGCTAATTTTATGAATTAGTGAGAGATTAACTAGAGATTGGCAAGGCTTTTAAACAAAATTCAACTTCAATCAAATTTTTTAAATTCGCAATGGTTTTTGCAAGGGATAAGTCCCTCACTTATTTTTACAAGGAATAGATCATCATTCTTTGATTGTGCCAGTGGCCTAATTTCATGAAAATTTTTAGTAGATTTTTAGCCCATTTAGCAAGGGCTAGGGTAAGGCATAAGCCTTGCTATTATTTAGTGAAAGACATATCCTCGATAAGTCCCTCACTAAAATGTTAAATTGAAATAGTGTTTGAGTTTATTTCCTTAGATTAAAATTTCCTAAATTTTATAAAAAGGAGGACCACAACTCTAGCAAAATCTATGGCAACTAGGTGATTTCCAGCAAGTTGACATTGGTGTATGGTGGTGACGGATGGCTATTATTATATGGTAAGCTCAATTGCTCTATTTCTCCTTTATTTTATCTCATATTTTGCTTTAAGGATGTTTGTGATTGCTTTGATTCTCTAGAAGCATGATTCATAGTAAGATTAAAATTATCTTATGGAGTTTGTCTTTAATTTTTTTAGTTGGTGAAATTTTTAGACAATGCATTTGATTAAGGCTTGTAGAAATTTTTTATTGATAGGTTTCCTCTATTCTTAGTGATTTCTCATTGTTTGATTCAATTTTGGGACAATTTTCTTTGTTTGATAAACCTTGGTAGTGATGTTTATGTTAGTGTGTTTATCCTAAAACCAATCATATTAATGATTGTAAATTTGAATTGTGTTATTTTAATAGCAATTCTAATTATCATATTTATATATATTGTCTGCGTAATATATTTGATTATGATAATAACCTTAGAATAATTACATTTTTAAATGTTCCTAATCATATATCATTGTGGATTGAGTTGCTTTGATATGTTAAAAGTAGTATGTGCAGTGACTTATATGAGATATTAAATTTGCACATGAGCACAAGTTAGAGAACTTGTATACTAGATCGACCCACCTTAAGAATACTACATGGATCATTATATGAGTGTCATGAGTAATTCTTAGTGATCATTATATTATGGTCCTTTAACCTGAGATTACCAAGGTTCCCTACATATGACTTTCATATTTTGATACTATTCTATGCCACTCATGGTTAAGTGAATGCAAGGGTAGTTATTGAATGTCACATATCATGTGGAGGGGTTTATGTAATCAAGATGGAATTTTTCCTTCTTATATAATAGGAGTAACATCTGTGGACCCTTGATTAAGTAAAATTAAGAAAATGTATGGTCATACTCAGATAAATTGATATGAGATATCAATTACATTTGCTTTAGTTAACTTACTTAAGAATCATGAAACCTGAAGATTGGGGTATA
>JAIUCU010000150.1:0-36464 GCA_020226215.1 Sindora glabra
TTGATTTCCCATCATTTCTCTTTTTTCCTTATTGTTGCAAATGGTGTTGAAAGAAAGAATAACTACAAATGGTATAACAATCAGAGTTTGGTTAGACAAAGCTTTGTCTTCTTCTTCTTGTTATCAAACACATAAGGAATCTTGTGCTACTGTAGCTGGGTGTTGAACTTTCCTTCTAATTTGGCAAAGCACTATTTTCTTGTGAAGTGAGCTAGTAGTTAGATCCTTTAGGCATTGGTAAGGCTTTTTACACTTCAAGCCTTCCTTAATTTTTATTGAACTGAGTGATCTAAAGAAGCATTCATTTGTGTGTTATTTTTGTTCATATTTAGATTAGTGCTTAGGAAAATAATTTTTTTATGTTATAAAACACTAAAATAGGATATCATTAAGTAAATATCATTGCAAAGCTTTCCATAAGAAATGTAAATTGAATATTGACAAAGATGACACACTCCATACCTCTAGTTTGATTTGGATGTCATTACAAAAAAGACTATGTTGCAAAGTGTTGATCACACATTAAGTAGATATCGAATCATAGACATTCATACTACTTGAGTGACAGTGATATATTATTAGATACTGTTTATTATCTATAGTCCACTGATAGGTCATTACTAATGTAGTAAGAATCTAAAAAGTTATACAAAAGGATATATTTGGCTTCCTTGATTAAGTGAGACTTAGAAATGCTTGACCGTACTCAAATGGATCTTATGTGATATTGATTGTTTGTTTAAGTTAGTTTATTTAGTATTAAGAAATGCAAATTGAACATTGACGAGGATGACACACTCCATGCCTTTAGTTTAATTTAGATATCATTACAAAAAGAACTATGTTAAAAAGCATTAATCACAAATTAAGTAGATATTGAATCATAAACATTCATACTACTTGAGTGGTAGTAATGTATTGCTAGATACAACTCACTATCTATAGTTCACTGATAGGTCGTTACTAATGTAGTAGGAACCTAAAAGGTCACAAAAGGGAAGAATGAGATAGTAATTAATTATTTTTAGTTAGGCAAAAAACCTATTAGGTGGTTTATTATTTTATATATATATATATATATATATATATATAATATTATCAAAGTAATAATATATTAATTATAATATTATCTGATATTAAAGTAATATAATAATTATGTCATTTGATATTATATAATTATATTATGAGATATATTATTATCTAATAATATTAATAATGTTATTATGAGATAATGTTATAATTTAATAAATATTAGTTATTGATATACCAATGGCAGTTGGTCCAAGTGGTTGGGAGCTTGGTTTCCTTAAGCAAGGTCTCGGGTTCGAGTCTTGTGAATAGAGAAAATTGCCACTGGGAGAGCTTTACCCCTAATTTGGATCCAACCTGGCTCAACTTCGGATTAGGTAAAGCCTAATAAGGCTATCGGACATCAAGGGGTCACAGACTAAAAAAAATTATTGATATTAAAGTAATATTAAATAACTAATGAATAAGCTTTATCTCTCATCACTCTCACCATGTTAGGGATAAGGTATTAGTGGTTAAGTATAATTAAAATTAGATGCAATTTTTCTAGTAGGACTAGAAAAGAGGTGTACCTTTAACCTTATAAAAGGGGCATGAAGGCTATTGTTTTATGTAGAAAACAAATAAAATTGCCACTAGAAAAAATTGCATAAAAACCCTACTAAAACCCATTAAACCTTTCTTTTTTATGTGAAAAATGGATCCTAGCAGATTTGTAGAGGTTGATAAGTCATCATTCATTTTGTGTGGATATTGTAAAAGTACCATCACTTGATTATGCTTGTGATTTGAACCCGTACTTCAAGAGGTAATTTTTAATTCTTGATTTATATCCTTGTGCATTGATTTGTGGAAAGGTTTCACATTACATAATTTTGAAAATCTATTTTTTGCTACGTTACATAATATATGTGAAACCCCAACATAAGTTTCTATAACTCACTTTGATTATTTCTACTATTTTTAGGTTAAGATTCAAGCCTTGTAATATTTATGGAGAATCAAGACAGCCTGGCTAAAAAATTTGACAGTTGGGATATAATCAACATTAAAATAGAGATTTATCGATTCATGTGGTGTGTTGAATTGTTTATATGGTTATAAGCTAGAAATTATATAATATTGTGTGAATGTTTATTTGTTGTTATACCTGAGAATATACAAGTGTTATGTTTTAGGGCATATAGCTTTTAGAAAGTGTCCAAAAATATGGAAGATTTTATCAATTTTCCATAGAAAATTTAAAGTAAATTTTAAGTCCTTCAGGAATTAGGAAACTCTTATCGAATAGAAAGAGTGACAGATGTTAAGACTTGTGAAAATTGGTATTAGGGCTTACGCCAGTCACGATCATGTTGGGTCATAACAAAAAAGTTGTTTAAATATTATAAATTATATTTTCTTACTAATGGTACAAATTACATATCCATGTATCTATTCATGTATAAGCTCACAAAGGCACTATTGTCATGTCATACTACTATTTGGTATCTATAATTAATAGAATAACAGTCTATAAATATGTATGTATATTGGGTGAATGTGGATTAACCATGCTTAGAGAGCATGGTGATGTTGTTGGGTTTCACATGTATCATACAATGCAGTGGAAAAACAAACTTTTAAAAATTGTGAAACCTTTGCAAAATAATGTATAGAGACATAGATCAATATTACAAGGATTAACTTTTGGAGTGCAGATCATGAATCACGTGCACAATCAAGCAATAGTGCCTCTATGGTATCTACATGAAATGAATGATGATTTCTCTACCTCTTGAATTTGCTAAGAGACGTCTCTCTCGTAAGAGATTATGGTTTAGTGCATTTTAAGTTATTTTTTATGGCAACTTATTGTTATTCCGTACAAAATGACGCCTTCATGTTCTTTTATAGAACTTATACATGTCACTTTTCGAGTCTAACTAGAAAACTGTCTCCCCTTTTTTAATTTAAGTTAAAAATTAAAACCTTATCTCTATCATAGTAAGAGTGAAGAGAGATAGGGCTTATCTATTAATTATCTAATATTATCTTAATATTAATCATTGACTATTATTAAATAATAACATTATCCCATAATATAATTATCTAATATAAAATGATATAATTATTTGACATTACTTTAATATAAGGTAATGTCACATAATATATTATATATTACGTGAATAATATATATATGTACTAAATAATAGGCCCAATTAATAGGATTTTAGTTTAACTAAAATCCAATTAATTATTGTCTCAATCCTACTTCTTTTATGCAATCTTGTAGGTTCTTACTATTTTGGCAATTACCCATATGTGGACCATAGATAATGAGCGGCATTTAGCAATAAATCATTGCTATGCAAGTAGTAAGAATGTCTGTGTTTCAATATTCACCTAATGTGTGAGCAACACTTTACAACATAGTCCTTTTTGTAAGGATATCCAAATCGAATTAGAGGTATGGAATGTGTCATCCTCATTAATGTTCAATCTACATTTCTTAATATCGAGTAAACTAATTTAAACAAATGATTAATATCACATATTGATCCATTTAAGGATGGCTATGCATCTCTTGGTCTTACTCAATTAAAAGGCCCAAGGATATCAATCATTTATATAGGAGAAATAAAATCTCATCTATATCACTCACATCTCTCTGTATGATTTGTGACATACCCAATTAATGCTCTACATAACATTTCGGTTAAAAGTGACATAGGACGATATCAAAGTGTGTTACTCCTCATGTAAGGAACTGTAATGACTTCAAGTTAAAAGATTATATGCATTATGGTCATATGAGAATAACTAATGACACATAACAATCTATATAGTATTCTCACAGTGGATCAATTCAGTACATCTATTCACTAATAATGTCCCCATGTATTGACTTAATATTACATATCTATGATTTATAATCATCAGTCATTATATACGATAGTCTCGATATATTATTGTTATCCTGTTTGCACTAATACTCGACTATGGACATTTAAGGAATAGTACAACTATTACAGGACTAATAATTATTATATAAGTTATAAATTGCACAAATATTAAAATAAAATAAAATATAATAATTGCTTTGCCTATAATAAAACATGATACATTTATGTATTATTACAATGATCTTATAATTGGCTTGTAGAACACACACACCAATAGATGTTACTACTAATTCTTAAATACTTGTGATTGAGCTCTTTTTGTCACTTGTATGCTAGAAATTATAATGTGAATTGTATTAAGATATGAACAAGTGTTATGGCCATACAAGAGGGCATAACAATTTTGCTATATAGATACCATTATATATTGATGTTGATCCCATGTTAATGAGCAATTATCTATAATGAAATTGACATTAAAACTATGATTTGTAAAACTAAGCTTAAATGAATTTATTACATTGTGAATTATTCCATAAGTGGCAATGAGATTAGAAATGTGACGGTGCCAACAATGTGAAAGCTGGATAGAAATTCCTAAGAAACAATTAAAAAAAATATAAGATTAACCTAGGAGTCAATAGTGGATGCATGCATGTTTCTTATAAATAATTTTGTGATATGATTGATATTGGAACTTTGTTTGTGACTCAATAGTACTATTTGATGTGATTGTAAGAATTTGATGTGATTCTAATGATTTATTTGTGTTTAAGCCTTAATGGCTGCCTGTAAATGTGATTACTACTCAAAATAAGTGATGTGTGATATAACAAGGATATCATGTACCTATGAATAGATGAGAATGTTATGATTTGTGATGTGAAATCTGGAATTTAAGTTTTGCACAGGTGAATAATCAATCCGAGGCTTAGTTTAGTATGCTTCAAAAATCCTAGAAATGGGTTTGTTATTAATTTTTAAGTTTATACATGATTAACCTGTAACTATTATGTATATATAGAAAATTGATCCCCCATAAGGTAAAGTAAATATATGCTCACTAAATTCTTATAACTCACTCCATTTTATTTTCAATGTTTTTAGGTTAAGATAAGTGCCATTGAGTTTTATTGCATCTACAGGGGATTTAAGACCACCTTGTAAAAGGATTTGATAGTTACAATCAAGATTAGAATTAAATATAGAGATTATATGGATTTGGCACTTGAAGTGTCGAATCATTTATTTGTATATAAAATTGAAATAATATAGTATTATGTGTGTATTTGTCATTATCGTATCTATGTTATTTATAGATTTTGTATTTTAAGGGCGTGCAACCCTTAGAAAATGTCTAAAAATATAGGAGATTGTTTTTTTTTTTGTAAAAATTTAAAGTAAAATTTTTAGTCTTCTGATGGGGATTCTGTTAGATAAGTTAAAGTGAATAATATTAAGGCTTGTGAAAATGGATATTAGGATCCATGCTAGTCATGATCAGTTTGGGGTTATGACATTATTTCTTATAGTTACCTTATTCATTTTCTTACAGTTAATACATAACTATAATGAACTATCTTTCTTATTAATAAAGAGTACAAAAGCATCTTAAGGTGAAGCGTTAGGACAAATAAAACATTTATCTAACAAGTCCTTCAACATGTCTTTAACTCCTTTAATTTTGTAGGTGTCATGTGATATGAAGGAATAGATATAAGTTGTGTGCTCGAAACTAAATCAATGCAAAGCTCAATTTCCTTTTTGGGGGCAAACTAAGTAACTCCTTATGGAAAACATCACTGAACTCTTTTATAATTAGAACTTAATCAAGACCTTCCCCTTATGATTTAACGTCTTTAACCATTGCTTGGCAATACCTTTTCAATAATTTCCTTGCATCTAATGCAAAAATAAGATTATATATTATATGGTGCTAAACTTCAATCTCCTTAAATTACAAAGGATGGTTCTCTTGAAAGGTCAAACTTAACTACTTTCAAGTGGTAGTTAAAAGTAACATGATACTAATCCATGTCCAAAATCACATTAAACTCTATTAGATCTAGTATAATTAAATTAGCCATAATTTTCTTGTTATCCATAATTACCTCATAAGACTTATGCATGTAATCAACAAGTTCCTTAATAGATGTGGCAATAAAGAAAGACTAGTCTAACAATACTAAATCTTTCCTAAATCAAGAAGAAAATAAAAAAGATATATATGAACATGTAGATGTAAGATCAAACAACACATGTGCATTATGAGAATAAAATAGAAGTACACCTGTTATAATGGCATTAAATGCTTAAGCATCTTGTGGGGTCAGAGCAAGGACACAATCTTGGCTTCTATCTGGTTATCCTTGAGTTCCATCTCTTAATCCTCTACCTCCACTACCTCAATTAGCCTAAGCTAAAACTTATCTTACAAGTTAAATTGCTATGAATGTTTGTGGTAATGTTACATGCATTAATCCTTGACTAGAATCTCTCAATAATTAGGGGCAATCCCTTTTCAAATGACTAACTTGACCATAATGAAAACAAGCATCTATCTCCTAACAACATTGTCCAGAGTGGAGCTTCCTATAAGTCTAACATAAGGCTCTTATTTCATTAAATTATCTAAAACTTGGATGACCTACTTGTCTTTTCCCTTTTTATTAGTATCTTGACTTTTGTGTACTAATTAAAGATTATCTAATAAATCTTGAGCCCTATGGTAGAACCTTTTGTTGTACTCAAGGCTTTAGCCCTTTACTTCCAATACTTTATCTATTATAATCTCCCTTAGTCTGTGCCCTTAGTCACAGCCATCACAAAGAATAATCTTATTATCATCTTGATCAGTGAGGCAAACTGGGCATAAACAAGAAAGACAATACCAACGAGTACAATATGATTTTAATTGTTTATTTGTCAAACACCTCATAGGGTAGTATTTATGGGCATAGAAGTCATGGTTACAGGTTTTCACATTTTCGCCAATAACCACATTTCCATATATTTTGCAAGTGGACAAAAAGTCACCATCTGTGGATGCCTGTAGCCCACCATAGGTACAATTTGAAATATCTTCCAATTCATCAAGTACCATCAACAACAATACTGAGCAAAGTCTTTAGGACATTCAATCGTTCACACACTATACAATTCTCATGTGTAGATTCAGTCTCAATGACAATGCAACTAGCACAATACGTGCTTTTACAGGTATCTCTTTGACAGGAGGCTCTATACAGGAAACATGGTATGCCTCTTCATATGAATCAGAGACTAAATCTTTCCCATCTGCCTTGTCTCCACAGCCCTGACAAGTGCAAAAATCTTACGCAAACTACAATCATCCGGCTGCTTTGGTTTCGGGTGAGAATCAGATTCCTGTTTGCAGAATTGTTTAACATGACATAGAAAAATAGTTTCAAGGACAATTCAAGTGAAACCCTACATATCAGGTGAAGTGCATAGGGTACTAAATAATGCTATTGTAAACAGAATATTAAGTGCTACATTTTCCCGAAGTACACATGCCATGCATAAAAAAGAGTGAAAGTTATCTACCAAACGGGTTAAGTGCACTGGCAGGAAAGTTTCAGGTTTGGTTTTACATGCAAACAGTAGGAAGTTCTTGATATGTTAGAGAGACTTTTCGCAAGAGAAACAATCTCATTACCAATGTTTTGAAGCTTTCTCCACAACTAAAGAGATCACTAAGTTTAAGTCATATGAAATAAGAAATAGAAACTAAATGGTCAAGGAATATACTCCAATTACAAAGTAAAAAGGAACATGCTAGTAATTAACTTTACATGTTACATTAAGGAACCATATTTGACTGTTCACCCAAACAAGAAATTCAACTGATCCACCCAAGTCACATAATAACAAAGTTTATTTATGAATCCTGATTGAAAATTGAAAAAATATATATAGCAAGGAGCTTTATCAAAGATAAGAGAGTTGAAATGTTAGTCTTCACAAACTTAAGATGTGAGATTGTTTCTTACTGCACTTCATGAATGTTGTTGTTGCCCCTTTCTAAACTACCACCATCTTTAATCAACCTTTTATCAGTAAAAATGCTATTAAAATACAACCATATTGCCCATCAGTTGCTTATACATGTTCGTATAAAAACCTCTTTCAAACAAACATGTTGTGTGAATCTTTCATCTAAGCAGCTAAATGCCATAAGAGGATCATTTGATGTAGTCAATTTCCCATCTTCCTATAGCCCCAAAAACACCTAATTTGGGAAACCAGAACAAAGCATTGAGGGTTGACTAGACATTGATTAACTGCTAAGAAAAATTGATAAAATAATCATACATTGATGTTAATTGATATTGATTCTATGAAATCAAATCATAATATTTACCTATAAATAAATTTATGAAAATATAAATGATAGTTGTAAATAATAAATGAGAATTAAAAATATGGACCTGGTATTAATCATTTTAATAATATTGACAAGTATTGCAAAGGAAGCCTTTTTGACTCAATTGGGAATTTTTGTCAAGCTTAATTGCTGGCTTACCAATATCACCTTCCCGTCTTCAAGATAAGTTCTTTAACTAGAAGGACTGTACAAAGCTTAAAACTTTACCAAAATCCCATCACGTGCTCCTTCTTTTGTCTCTAAGCTTTGATAGAATTTTGAATTCTTCCTTGAGGTTTTAAATGTCGGACCGCATTCTATTTTGCAAGCGCAATATTTCGGATGTGGAAGCCACCGCAACTACATCAAGCTGATTTTGCCCTGTGATTTTCATTCACATCTTTTGCGGCATTTAAGGAGCGCAACAAAATGCAATTGCAGTCTATTACTGTCATAATAGAGCACATCTGTCCGCATCAAAGCATAATTGAGCAAACAATGCTCTGAAATCTTCCCAAATCTATTTTTGTAAAACAAAAATCAAAAGACAAACTTTTATTGAGAAAAACATACTATCAGAAGATATTCTCAATTTTGTAGCTGAAAATCTTCATCAATCATCAGTATTTGCCAAAGAAAGGGGGAAAATTTTGAAAATGAAAAAGAAAGAAATAGAGGAGAGCATCGATGCTTGCAACACAGACAACAACCAACAAACCATTCTCATTCTAAATGCATAAAAGATTCAAAATCAACCATTGTGCCTCTTGAAGTGCTTTGTGCTTTGTTGTTATGTTGTGTTTGACTAAAAATGGTAGAGAAAGGAATTAGAGGTGGAAGAATTTTATTTTGATGTGTTAGGATTTTATTTTGATATGTTTGGTATGAGTGAAAATTGAGGAAGTAAAAAATAGGATTGAGTTAAATGATAATAATGTCCTTATAGTATATTATATAAAAGTAGTTATAATATTAATTTATTAAATTTAATTAAAAATTAATGATGTATTGATAAAATGTTATATTCTCTTATACATTTATTTATTTTTATAATTTTTACATTCCAACTAATTTACTATTATATTAAATTAATTAATTTTTATTCATTAATTTTTTTGATTTAAGAATTAGATTGGTTTTAAAATATTTGATTTGATTATTTATATTTAAAATTTAATTTTAAATTTTATTTTCAATATATATATATATATATATATATATATATATATATATATATATATATATATATATATATATATATATATATATATATATATATATAACATTAGTGATGTTTTTAATTTAATTGATTCATAGAATAATGAGTTACATAGAAAAAAATATAATTATATAATATAAAAATTATTGATAACAACCTTTAATACAAATAATATTATAATTTAAATTGGACGAGAATATGATAAGGTTAAAAAAGTATAGTTTATACTAATCATCTCAGCTCCATCCTTTCGTAGGGGAAGCCTACGACAAAAAAAAAAAGAAGAAGAAAACTTCTTAAGGTTGGGATGAAGGGCAACGCATGAAAATGTGATAGATATAAGTACATTTCACCATATTTTTACCTTAGTTTGGACGGGAAGTGAATTTGGTTGGATCTCATTACATCTGACCCTAAATTTATTTTTTCCTACGTTCTCACCCCTCATGCTAAACAAGTGAAATTCAAGTTTTCACCTCCTATTTCACCCAATTATTTGTTTTCGTCTTTCATTTCTTCTGTTTCAAACAGAGGCTTAAGTTTTTTTTTTTTAAAAAACTAAAATTTAAAATTAAACTCCACTTTTGTTAAGATAAAGAAAGAACGAGGGGAACATTGATCGAAAGAGATAAAACCTATTTCCTCTTTGTCTAATGCCCTCCTCTAGAATGGGTTCTCTATTTAGAATATATTTTCTAGAGCCCTCTGCATTTAAGCAGAAATAAAAAAGCCTCTCTCACGTTTCATCCTACACGTGTTCCTTTTAAAAGGAAAAATGTGCAAGCTCTTATGATCTGTTTGGCTGCTGAGTGAAATAAGGGGAAAAGTAAAGGGGCTGGGAAAAATTGGTGGGTCCCACCATAACTCTTCCCCCGTAAAAAGTGAAGAGAAATTCGCGGTGAAAGGGCAGTATGTTTCATATTTCCTCTGGCTACCCTTGACGACTTCCTCAATAGATTTGCTCTCCACTGCCTACAACTCAGCCACCGGAAGGGCGTCTTCCCTACCACCGTCACCTCCTCCGACCCTGTAACAGGTATACTGCATATGATGGGTTTTATTTGTTGTTTGTTCTATCTTTAGCGACGTATTGTGAGGTCGAATGCAAAATTACGTAATTCGATTTAGTGTTGTTCTGATATCAAATAGGAACAGAGAGCTATATTTTCATTTTCTAGTTTAATTTTCCTAAGAAAATATTTTTTCAAAAAAATGGATGAGCCCTTTTTTGATCTCGTGGTGTTTCTGAAGATACCTACGATAACTGAGACATTGGTCAACATTTTGATATGTGTAGTGCTGATTTGGCTTGCTGTGATGATCGCGTTGGTCCTGGAGGCCCCGTTGGATTGGATTGGTGTTCCTCGGCCTACATAGTAAGTTCTGGTTCCTCTGGACGGCGCCGCCAGGGTTGGGCGCTCAAAGGCTTTGGTTAGCATTCACCGCGCTATCCGTGTTCTCTCTCTGCCGCGCGATGTGGACGAATTTTAAAGGAAATGGTGAAGGCCGAACTATGTCTCCGCCGGAATCGGAGAATGCAGCTGTAGAAATGTTAGGGGAGGGAAGTAGTGAAATTGCTGGGTAAGAACTCAAATTTTCAACTTTAATTTTTACGTTTTTAATATCAAGTTTATACTTTATGTTTTGGCATGAATTGCTGTTAGTTGAGTCCCCTATCAAAGTTGCGCTGTCTAACCTTTGCGATCAGCCATTCTTTTTGCGTTTGTCCTAGTATTGAACATAAAGCAAATGTTTTGGCGTTTATCTTGGTGCTACTATTGTTTGTTACATTTGTAGCAACGAGGATACTGGCAATAGTGACAAGGATGCTTTTAAGCTAGACCAACCAGTGTTCAATTTGCTTATGTGTGCTTAAGCTTCTCTGGTTTTTGGCTTTTGAGGATAATGCGTACCTTACTATTTGTAGAGAATTATTATTATGGGTGTGACATAGTTTCCTTCATATGCATATATGGTTCTGAGTATGGGATTAATTTCAAGAGACTATGAATAGCATCACTATGCAGAGTGAGTGACTTGTTTAATGCCTTTTCGAGTTCTAAAACTCTTTTGCTACAAGTGTAGATGGATGAAGAATATAAGTTTGGGATTCTGAGTAAAATTTGCCTCTTCTTTTAGACTGGTGATCGTGGATAAACTCATCTTGTTTATTCTATCCTTGTCTGTATAAATGGTCGATGGACTTTTCACGTGATATGATTATTAAAACTAGTGCGTGCTTGTTTAGTTTCAGAAAGATGTATTATTTTTATAAGTCTCTTCTTCTTTCTCCATTTTCATTTCTTAGAATCAACCATATATTTAAAATTTTAATTCATGTCTCAACTTACACCTGGTTCGTTGCACATATATGAGGTTCAGGGCTGATGATAGAGAACAGCATACTATACAGAGAAGGATTTGGATCATCTCTTCCATTTTCTTGAAAGGAAGAATGGTGAGATAGATTGGCAACAAATTATGGAGAGGTCAACACCTAATTTGACTTACCAAGCTTGGCGTCATGAGCCTAAGGTAGGTTTTGAGTATTAAGTTTTCATTGATATTTCATTCTTTTCCTATTTATAATTAGATGAAAACATACATGTACTGTACTGGTGAGGACTTTTGGCTGGGGGCATTGGCTACCCTTGACTCCTTTCTATTAGAGGCACTTTATTCTCCTAATTGAAATTGGATTTGTGTACTATGTTTGATGCATGTTTTAAATGTAGGACTCTGTGGCTCATAGCCTCTTTATTTATTTATTTATTTTTGAGAGGGCAAGTTTTTGATAGAAACATAGCAATATTTGACAATTTTCATTTCTTATCAGATAGGTCCCACAATTTACCATAGTAGAACTGTCTTTGAAGATGCAACTCCAGATTTGGTAAGGGATTTCTTTTAGGATGATGAATTCTGTGAAAATGGGATCCTATGATCAATGCCAGACAAAATCATTACGGCGTCGACTGTAAGTGGGTGGCTATAGGTGGCACTGTTGCTCTGGTTTTGGGTGGTGCAATAGGGAAAGCTTTATTATTGGGAGCAGGGCATAGACTCGCACGAAGATGAGCGGTTTAGAATGTAGGTAGAAGCAGCAAAGTTATTTTTATCTCCATTTATTTTTAATTTTGATTTGATCAACATTCATATCCTTTGTTTGTTACAATTATTGTCAACTTTGTGGTTAATCTTTTTTGGTATTTTTAGTTTATTTTCTGATCTCATTTATTGTTTAATGTTACATAACACAGATGAAATTAAATGTATTCAATCAACACAGGTAATGCTACTGTGCACCTGTGTTGATTGAATGATGCTAGGACAGCTAATACATTCACAATCATGCAAGACTCTGACTTCTAATATCTCCACTTGGTTTTTTTTCTTTAAATCTCGTGTGAAATCGAGGGCTCAGTAGTGTAAGTTTGCAAACACGATTGAAACTGCTCCAAGAAATAACCATATGGACCTACAAGTGCTAATGACCGTAATATTCATATTTCGTACATGCAAACTTATAAGTACAAAAAAATGGAGCATAATGATGGATTGCGATCCTCTATTTTTGTGGCTCTCATCATTATCACAAGTGGCTTTCAAATGACGTAGCTCACATTGAGTTTTATTTAATGATGTAGCTCATCATATCCTTATTACTAGTAGTAGTATGTGAATGAATAATTAATATAATGCTATATTTTGTGTTTGTGTATGAACTGTAGAAATTGGAACTCAACATGAATGGTTCTATGCGAAGTGTATTTCATAATATGTCATATTATCTTTGTGTATTTGGGAGAACATTTATGGGAAGCCAATTTGTATGGTGGTTTTTTTAAAAATGAACGTTGTCAAATTTTTGCTTACAGATAATTGCAAAGTGCCTAACATTTGATATTATGTTTACCAGACTTTGTAAGTTGGAAGATGAGAAGCATATGTATCTTATTAAGATGGTAATATGTGAAAAGATTTGAACTCATATAATATTTAATAAAAATATTTGAGTGAAATGTATAATAAGAAATTAGTATTGTTAATTTAAAGTGTTTAATAAAAATTTATCAGTGATTAATTGTATAGTATTTTATCCGACTATTATTAATTTTTAATTGAGTTTAATGAAATAATAATATAAATATTTCTACATAATATATTATAAGGGTATTAGAATCATTTGACTTAATCCTATTTTCTTTTTTCCTAATTTTCATTCATTTAAAAAAAAAATTAATTTTACTTCTATTTTCTTTTTTCCTCATTTTTATCCATTTCAAACAATCGAAAAAAAAAATCTCTTCACCCCTATTTTCTTTCTGCTCTAATTTCACTCCTAACTAAACAAACCATTAGTCAAGCCATTGATGCTCACTTCACATGCACACCTAATTTGTTCTCACTTCCCCGTTTTCTCTTATTTAATTATTTAAAAATTTCACATATCACATTTTATTATTGAATTAGAATCATTAAAATTTTATAGGTTACATTTTAAATATTTAATAAAAATACGATCTACTACTAAAAAATAATAAATTAATAATAACCTTGTTAATTAAATACATATGTGCATTCTTTTTAATTATGGTATAGTTAATATTAATTTAAAATGATTCTAACAACAGAGTTACATGAGCATTGTGTTAGAATTATATTATTGGAGCATTCACTTGATTTTCTTTTCATTATTATTATAGTGATTTGGTTAAAATTTTAAAAAATTTAACTTATAGAATATGATTGTTAATTTATTTTTCGCTTAACAATATTAATTTATTAAGAATTATATATTATTAAATATTCAATAATAATATTAAATATTTTTCCAATATGTGCACATTTTATAGAAATTCATGGCCACAATAATTGCAATTCACATTATAATAACTGCATTAATTGCAATCGCAAAAATGTAATAGGCTCGCGTCTATGACTATAACTACAATTTAAATTCATGTTCTCTCTTAAATAGCAAGCTATGATAAACTATTCTTTGGTTTTTGATTCTACTTCATTTTCTTCTCATTTTCCCTCTTCACCATGAAAACCAATCACAAAGATCCCAACTACTTTCTTTCTTTGCCATGGATGCTCTCAAAGCTAATGGTTTTCTTCCACTTCTTAATGGTTCTCACTTAGATCTTCTATTCTCTTAGATTGGTCACCCATTCAAATTCATGTGACCAAATGCTACCCAAAATCAAATTCCAGAGCAATTTGATCAAGTTGTTATTCAAAATCATTGTATGACTAGGCATTGAAAACTATGTCAATAACATAATAAGTCTAATCTAGTTGCTATTCAAAATCACGGTCATAAATCACCAAGACTACTTATAAAGCTCATAAATTTACCATTTACAAGTACGAACTAAATGACTCACCTCATGAAGGATGCCATCCAATATAGAATAAGATTGAGTAGAACCAAATGCATCCTTTTCCTTTGCCCCATTTGGTAGCACTGACTGCAAATGGTGAAGTATTAGAACCATTCCTTAATGTTCCATTATTAGAAACAATAAAACACGAATTACCCGATGACCTAGCAAACACATACCTAAAAAACATTCAACTTGAAAAATCGGAACTTGGTGATAGATTTCAAAAATATTTTTTAATTCATTTGTAGAAATAGATGTTTATGGCTAAATTTGTGAGATTATATAAACTCAAGGCAATTCAGATAGAAAAAGTGCATTGGTAGAACAGTAGGGTTCTTGGAAATAAAAGAAAGAGATAGAAAGTTACCACTTTTGAGGAGCTCTAGCAAATAGCCTTTGACTTGTGATATTTTTCTCATTCCTCCAAAAGCCATACAGCATCTATAATTTATAGAACTCTAAAGAAGATTACAAAACTTGCGAACCAAAAGTTACATTAAAATGATAAAAACTTTAGAATTAAGAGATGCATTAAAAAGGTAAAGAGATAATACTCTAAAACTGGGAGACACATCAGAAAACAAAAAAGCATGACCCTAGTTCTGGTAAATGGAAACAAAAATTAATAATATCACAGAGAAACAGAATAGGCAATAGGATCTTGTCATGCATGAAGAGAGTAATGAGTCAGTAACAATATTAAATCCATAAGGGATACCGATCATCCATTCTAGTAAGCTGCTTGGCAAATCATTTTCGAGTTTCTGATCCGTAATTTCTCTTTAGTCTGAAAAGAAAAGGTTTGTGCATGCGAGAGCATCGTCAATAAAGAAGAGGTTTCATTAGCAAATTTTAGGCCCTCTCTTGCTATTATCAAACTTTGTTTTATTCATTAACAGAGATCAACGGATTCGAATTGCTTATTGTATCTCTTATAATGTATTGTACTATAGAATCACCCTTTTTTATAAGATGGGAGCACATCTCTCTCTCATTCTTTTTCAAACTTAAATTTCATTATTATTATTTTCTGTTAGGGAGAGTATGGTATACAATTAAGTCATTGATGTAATAGTATATTGATAAATTAATAAATTTAATTATATATTAAATTTACTTTTAAAAAATTGAATTTAATACATTATACACTAATATATTAACAATTAAATAATCATATTCCTCTTCCCTAATAACCAAAGATGTACAACATCACTAATTACCAAAAAAAATGGATTCACAACATCACTGTATGAGGGCAAAACAATAAACCTTCCCCTTACTCAACAAAACGACACAGCAAAAAGGAACTCCTTTTATTGTTTTATGGGAAGGTCTACAGTGCTCCAGTACGGATGCGGCAACCCATCCAAGCAAACAAGCCCGCAGTCTGCAGGATGAAATCAAGGGAGAAGGAAATCAAAGCTGACATTGAATTACTTGGTACTTGACAACTCATATTTCTCAGAATTTGACATAATTATAAAATTCACCCCAAGCAAATGAAAGCTGATTAATAAAAAATGACATGTGAGGAGAAAAATTGGATTGCATTTACATGTGAAAAACGTAATTCACTTGATAAGATAATATATAAAATATATAATCTAACAAAAAAATTATTAATAATGTAAAATTAAATTTTACATTGTTAATATAATGTTCATAATTTTGTGTATTAATGCATTAAAATATGATTGGACAATTTGAATGTACATCGGGCCATAAATGAATTATTTTATAATTTATTTATTTAGTTAATAGGTTATGAAATAAGTTCTTAGTACAATAGCTTATTTGAAAAGTAAGCTTTAATGATGGACAAATTAATTAATAATTAATAACTTATAAATTAATTGATAAATAGTTAATAAATGGTAAATTAATTGACTATATCAGAAGCATTTAGTAAAAATTAAGTAAGTATAAAATAATATAAAATGATATGTTAATATAAGTAAATATATGAATTAAATTAATTCAAATTTATTTAAAGATTAAATTATATGAATAAAATTAAAATATTTAAAATAAAAATATAATTGCATAAAATTTAATTTATTATATTTGTCCTGTGCTATATTTATTATTTGAAATAATAATATATTAATAAAAATTTAAGAATTTATTTTGTTTGTTATATATTTATTTATTTGTATTGAATTAATAAAAATATATAAAATATTTATATAATTAAAATATAAATTATCATTTAATCAAAAATAAATAAATTTAGAAATATTTTAAAAACCTACTAAATAATGAACAGAATTTGACTGCTACTCAGGGTAGCAGCCAGACGCTCTAGCCAACCATAGAAATAGGGCACGCAATTAAAAGTTTCAACAAATAAATTATGTGTGATTCAGTGGGTCATTGATTCCTTATTAGACGGCGCTGTATTATGTGTTAGTGACCTTTTTTATACTGCAATAATAATAATAATAATAATAATAATAATAATAATAATAATAATAATAATAATAATAATTGTTATATTATTTTGTTATTACTCATTAAATGAATAACAAAAATAATTCAATTTTTTAAAAATATTTTAATTCTATTTAATACAAGTAACTAATAAATTAATTAATAATTGATAGAGAAACTAATAAATTAGTCCATTATATTAGAAGCATATGATAGAGTTAGCCCTCAATGTAATTAAAAAATATGAAATGACATAAAAACATGTTAATAGACTTAAGATATTTAAAATAAGAATATAATTATTTAAAAATAAATTAATTATACTTTATAGCATAACATATTTATTTATTTTTATCATTTAAAATAAAAGTTTAGTCACCTGTTTAATTAATTATATTTTATGATACCATATATATATACACATTTAATACTTACTTATTTTTTTATTCATATTAAATTAAAGAGAATCAATCAAATATTTATTTGCATAATTAAGATATACACTTTTATTTAATTAAAAAATAAAAAAATTAAAAAAGAATTGAAAATATATCAACTATAAGCTACCTTCTGAAATGTGTCAAGTTAGATTTTTTTTAAATAAATTAATACACCAAATATTTTTATAGGTTCATTTATCACTTATTAATCTATTCAATAGTTTATAAAATAATCTTGTTTATTATATTAAATACACACTTAAAATAATGTGAGTATAAAATTTTTATTTTAAAAATTGTTCATTTAACTATTTTACAATTTAATTCATATGCACTTTACTCATTCATTTTTGTATGCATCTAAAAAATACTCACATTAACATTGTGTGACTATTAAAAACCGTAATGACTAAAATGAAATTAAGAACAATGAATTACTTTTCACTTTTTAAAAGGTAGGAGGGTTTTAATGGTTAAATAATGTTTCATTCTTATAAACAGAGACGAAAGTGTGTAAAGTGTGCAAGTTAAAATATAAAAAATTCAGATGAACATTTTTAAAAATAAAAATGATATATGCACATCAATCAAAATGCATAACAAATATATACACTTTAATTTAATTTATCTATTTGGGTAAATAATAAAAAAATATATTCATTTGTTATTGTCTTTACAATATAAACAAAAAATGTGATTAAAAATGGAATAAATGCCACCTAACAAGGAAATCATCTACCGGATCTCATGTAATATGTTTATTGAAACTTTTAATTACGTGTCCTATTTCTAAGGTTGAATGTAGCGTCTGGCTGCTACAAGGAAAGCAGCCAAATTCTCTTCCTTATATACCAACACTTCTTATTTAAGTAGCCCACATTACTGTAAATTACTTTAGTTTCAGAATGGAACAATGGGTTATCATTTGGTAACGATTATTTATTTATTGATTTGTTGATCACTTTACGCGTGATACTATAATTTTCGCAGATTTTATAAATTAAATAGTATTTTTCCCTTATTACAATTATTAGTACCCTAAAACCTAAACTCACACACATGGCATTTTTTAAATAAAAGTTTTAAGTGTGGGATAATTTGCTTCACCTTAAGATTAAGTCATGCCATCCATCCCTTTAAATCTTATAATCATATTTATAGATCATATAATTCTTTGAGAAACTGTAAGATTAAATCTAAAATATGAGTAATTGAAAATAATAAATTTTATGAATTGGACCAATCTAAAGGTTGGCATATTTTGTAATCTAAATATCTTAATTTACCAACATATAATATGAAATGTGTATGTGTGTCTGCGTAAAGAGAGGTTTAAGTTACGCATGCATTTTTTTTTTTTTGTAATTTTTGAAAAGTAAAAATATTAAAACAATTTTGATTAAGTCAAACTTGTCAGTGGTACCAACCCTAACGCTATAAGTCAATTTTATGACATTAAAAAAAGGTGAATAAAATGATAATTTGGTTGGATTACCCATTTGATAACTACAATTCAATAAATTCGATCTTTCCTTTGCATATATCACATGAAACAATTTTCAGACCCTCCTTGAAAGTCAGTATCATGCTTCCTCTATTCCATTCTTATAGTATCTTATCTCTTTAATTAAAAATCTCCATTGACTCTATATAATTAGTATTTTACTCACAGTACTGTAATCATCGGTGTTAAATCTTGTATTGAGGTTCAGTTTAACGACAAGAATCGCGACATTAGCAATAGCAAGATTTTAACTCCTCAACTTTCTATTATTGAAGTTTGTTACGTGTTAGTTGATTTATATCAAGAACTTGGGTTAATAACAAGAAAGTAGTATTTGCATTGCATTTAGTGACTTAACCTATTTGTTAATTTTTGTCTTCTAAAATAAAGTGAAGAATTAATTTACGTTGACCTAATTAATTTATCAAAATTTAAATACCATAACATATCCATAGTCTTGATACCTAAATATCAGGGCACGAAGGTCCTAATATCAATTATATGATTATGAAGTCCTTATCTAAATGCATATGCATATGATGAGTAAGTCAAACAAAAAAATGGCAAAATTGAAAAAGAAAAAAAGGATCATAGACAAAATAAGGATTTTACTATTATCTGAACTTTTTATTTTGACAAATATTTATATATTAAATGCCAGCAACAAATCCAATTGAAGTTGCCAAGCCTCAGCAATCAAAACAGAGATTCGTTACTTTGAAGAAATTTAATAATGCGCTCACATGCAATCCTCTCATACTGGACCAAACTCATTAAATGCCAGCAACCTTATGATTTGTCCATTTTCTACTACAGGAAACTTTTTTTTCCCCAATTAATCGCATAATAAAGGTAATATTGGAATTCCACCTCCCATGAGATTAATTTTTTTTCATTGAATTACTTTTAATGTATTAAAATTTATATTTTTAATTTTAATTCACTTATTACAAAAAAATAAATTTAATAATAAAAGTATTTAAAAAAAAAAATTCCTTGTAAAACTATCTTTTTATTTATTTTGATTTTGTTAGTGAAAGTTGGAAACAAGCACAACTTGTTCAACGTAATTTCTAGTAATTAAGTAAAATCTTCAATTTCACTAAGAAAAAAGGTAAAATCTTCAAGGGTGATTAAAAGTTCATTTCCTAACAAGCATTTTTTTTCAAAAATAACTAATTTCTTATCACATAAATTGATAAATTAAAAAAAAATGCTCCACATTATTTGTATAGGAATAATACCAAATTTTCAGCATTAACATATTATTAGAATCTTTTCCCAAAAATTTTTAATATTAGGTATAAAAATAATATTTCATATTTATTTTTAAATTATATAATTGAATCAAAATTATTTCCAATTTTTTTATAAATACTATTTTTAATTTAAAAAATCAAATCAATTCATGTTTGGCTGGTATTGAAAGAGAAGACTTCTAGGTAACATTTGGTTCATGGAATCTTATATTCTCAGGAAAGTATATATTTCTGGAAATGTGATTCATAAGAATTTAATTAATAGGAATGTAACACTTCTATGTTTGGCTCAATATAAACTTTCCTGAGAATATTTTAATATCACATTCCCATTACATGGGAATCTGAGATACCCACCTTCCTCTGTGAGAATATTTTGAGGGAATATTGGCCTAAAAAGATTCTCAAGAATGTGATATTCCCAGATTTTTTTTTTCAAACTTTGAACCAAACATGAGAATGTAATATTCCCTTAAAACTTTTTCGAGAATGTTAAAAATATTCCGCAAACCAAACGCCACTTGAAGATAATCTGCACTAGAAAGGAATTGCCCTACAAACGTGTGATATATTACATTGCAGTAAGAATATGACGTAATCGGAAGTGGATATAATAAGATGGATGGAACGAAATAGGACAGAAATGGGAATAAGAATAAACAAAAAAAATTGATTGGCAAACATTATTAAATAAAAATTATTATTTTATTAAATAATAAAATTTTTATTCTACCAATAAATTTTGGCTTAAAAAAATTTGGTATTTCTTAAATATTTTTGTGCCCCTTCGTATCTAGGGTTCGATTGTTAGTTCTTTCATGTATGCATTTAGAATAAATAGCCATTCCACCTTTTATAAGATGATTTTTTTACACTAGTTATTCTATGAATAATATAATGAATTAGAATATATATATATATATATATGAGAGGGGATCAAGTGACACTAGTGTAAGTTTAAAAGACTTACACCAAATCCCAGCCATTAATTCAATTTGTATCTAATGGCTAATATTACATTAATGTGATTACAACTGTCCCCACTCAACAATAAAACTCTACTCACGTGACATAATGTCAAAAAAATTTCTTTCTCTATCTCTAATGTATCTTTTATAATTAATAAACAAAAAGCCTTTTTCTAAACCTTTTGCATCCATCTTTCATCAAATCTTATGGCTGTCTTTTCTTCTTCCTCACAGTGCTCATAGTGACACTATCTTACTTCTCTTTCCCAGCATAGCAAAAACAGAGCATAAGTAAAACATTCATTTGTCATTTTTTTTCCTCAAGGTATATCACTTTTTTCACTATTGCAATTGTTTCCTTTTAACATTCATATGCTTATTGAGTATTAACTTATTGTTATCCTATATTAGAGAATGGATGAACATCAAATTAATTTGTGGGCTTCAACTATAAACTCTAAAAATAGCTCTATGATATGAGATTCTGAACTTCATAATGCTTTTAACATTGAAAACTTAGAAACATGCTATGATAATAAGATGCCATAGTGTCATTTTGTTAATGAGGAAATTGTTGAACCATATTGGACTGGAATTTGACTCCTTTGAAATGGCTAAGGAATTCTACATGTCCTTTGCTAAAGAGAAAGGTTTCGGAAAATGAATTTATTCTAGTAAACCAAAATCTTATCTTCTAGTTTGTTGTTGTGAAGACCAACACAAAGGAAAGAATAACATGTATATAGAAAGTAGTAGTAACATGGAAAAAGTTAGAAAAAAATGCTTAACTTTACGATCTGGTTGCCTACCATTACCCATGGTGAAAGAGAATACGAAAACAAAGAAGTAGGTTATGAAAGATTTTAACAATGATCATAATCATATGACGATTAGTCCTAAAAGTGTTTCTTATCTAAGGTGTCATAAAAAGATAAGTACTACTGCAAAAAAGTCTTGTGGAGAAGTTTTAAGAATGAAGGCTTACCAACTAGAAAGGTTTTTGCTATGTTTAATAATGCTAACTTAACTTTTTCCAGTACAGATTGCTAGAATCACATAAGAAATTTAAGAAAAAAGAAATTGGATGTTAGAGATGCTCAAGCTATTTTTAATTATTGTAAATAGAGACAAGTTAAAAATTCAAAATTTTTCTATGCAATCCAATGTGATGATGAGGATCGAATGGTAAACTTCTTTTGGATTGATGAGAGATCAAGAATAGCATATCAAAATTTTAGAGATGTTATTACTTTTGATACCACATATAAAACCAATAAGTATAGTATGTCATTTGCTCCATTTACTGGATTGAATCATCATTATCAATCAATTTTATTTGGTTGTGCTTTGTTACAAGATTAGTCTAAAAGATCTTTTACTTGGTTATTTAAAACTTGGCTTAAGGTAATGAATGGAAAAAAGCCTATATCCATCATAATTGATCAAGATTTAGCTATTAGAGTTTCCTTGGCCAAAGTATTTCCAGAAACTTATCACCGTCTATGTTTATGGCACATTAGGAAGAAATTCCTTGAAAGGCTTGCTCACATATATAATAAAAATTCTACTTTCAAGCGTGAGTTGAAAAGTTGCATTTGAGAATCACTAACTATTAGGGATTTTGAAGAAAAATGGCAATGCATAATGCTTGATTATAATTTGAAAGAAAATGAATGGCTTCAAGGGTTGTTTAAGATCAGGGAGTCATAGGTTCTAATTTATAATGGAAGCATATTTTTTACCAGGATGAGTACCACTCAAAGGAGTGAGAGTATTAATACTTTCTTTGATTTCTTTGTAAATTCTTCAACAACTTTATGAGAGTTTGTCTTAAAGTATAAGAAAGCAATGGAGAATTGTTATTAGGCAGAAAGAAAAGAGGATTTTGAATCTCAACACAGATCTCGTATTTTGAATGTTAACTCAAAACTTAAAAAGCATGTTGCATTAGTTTATACCAAAGCTATCTTTGGTAAATTTCAAAAAGATCTTCTAAAGATTAATAAATTTACCAAGGAGAAGATTGAAAAAAATGGCTCCAACTATATGCATCGAGTGATTGTTTTGATTCTCAAGATACATTCATTATAAATGCAAATTTAGACTTAATATTTTCTACTTGTGGTTATCAATTATATAATTTTCTAGGAATATTGTATAGGCACATCTTGGTAATTTTTCAAGAAAAAATATAGTTCAAATTCCAAGCCATTATATTTTGCATCATTGGACTGACGAAGCTAATAAAGTTGTAAGAGTTAATGCTAGTGGTATGAGTTTGGTCACTCAAGATCATTCATCGATGATTTTAAGAAGTATACATATACAAAGCCAAGTGAACAAATTATTTAATCTTGTTGTGAAATCAGGTGAGATATATAATTTTATCATGACAGAATTGGATCAAATTTACAAGAAGGTAGTTGGAATGGAAATTGAAAAGAATGATCTTGTGGAATCAAGTGAACATTGTCTAACAAATGAGCAATTGAATGAACATTCAGAATTAGCCATTAGGGATCCACATATATCACAAACAAAAGGAAGAAAGAAGGATACTACTAGATTAAAGAGTAGGCTTGAAGTATCAATGAGCAAATCAGTTAAAAGGAGGGCATGCCATGTGTGTGGAGGATATGGCAACAATAAAATAAGCTACAAGCAGAATAGTTCATTGATTATAACCTTTAACAAATAAGTTTTTATTTTTTATTTCTTGTAATTGCATTGTTAAACTAATAATATATTTAGTTTTGCTTCAAGCACATAATGATGGTATAACCAAGGAGTTACCATAAGTTTGAGATCTTGAAAGTTATGAATTTTTATCATATTTTGTATTGGTTTAAGTTTATTTCTAGTTTGAATTTGATTCTGGTACGAGTTTGTACTAGTTTGAATATATTATTGGTCTAAGTTTGTTTTTGACTTGGTCTGCTCTAAATTTGTACTGGTCTGAGCTTGTTTCTAGTTTCAATTTGTTTTTCATCTAAGTTTGTACTAGTTTGATGATTTTGTCATGCTTTTTATTGAAATGGTTAGTTGTTTTAGCACATATGAAGAACAAGAGCTTAGTGTCATGTAGGCATCACCAATATGCAACTTTAGGTGCTTTGGTGCTTGCATCCATAAAGTAACAAAAGTAATTAACATCTTGAAATACAGGTAGCAACAAATAAATGAAATACTAGTACTACTTGCATAACCACCATTCACAACTATTACAACTCTATATACAATAAAATTTGATTCAAACTAGTCTAATTGTTTAAAAAGTTTAAGACTAGCAACAAATAAGTTTGTATTATATAGTTTGGGAAAAAGTTATAACTGGTTGTAAATCAACTAGCTCATTTCTAAATATGCTTAAAATGGTCTTATACTTAAGTTTTTAAGTTTATGCAGTCTTTTAGAGCCTCAATGCAATAACTATAACATCGCATCAAGGCTTCAATCTTTAGGCATTATTTCCATGGATAGCAAAAGGAGAAAGATCTATGTGTAGGTTCCTGATGCGCAAATATGACCTGCATAATCAATAATTGAAAAGAAGAATAATTCATATATTCCTTTAGTCTTTTAGTAATGAACTTAATCCTCGTTAACTCATAGATTCTTCTGTTGCTTTTAAATTGAGCACATATTTGTAGCTGGATATTTTCTTGTTAGTAGTTGTCCTTACTTGTTTTATCCTTATTTTCTTTATTCAAGTATGTTACTACACATCCTAACATTTAAAGAGACTTGCTGATTGCATTAATACCTTGTAATATCTTGGAAGGGTAAAGATAAAAAATTATGGAATACACTTAAAGATACCATTTAGGGAAGTAACAAGTTTTCCAAGTTTTGATTGATCACATAGTGAACTTCCTTACTAGCCCAAATAAGGCATAAAACTAATCATATTAGTGATTGTAATTTTAAATCATGTTATTTTAATAGTAATTCCAATTATTATATTTATATATATTGTTTGCGTAATATATTTAATTATGCTAATAACTTTAGAATAATTGTATTCTTAAATGTCCCTTAGTCATATATCATTATAGATTAGGTTGCTTTGATATGTTATGACTAGCATGTGTGATGACTTATATGAGATATTAAGTTTACACATGAGTACAAGTTAGAGAACTTGTATACTGGACCGACTTCATCCTAAGAACACTACATGGATCGTTATATATGTGTCATGAGTGATTCTTAGTGATTATTATTAATATGATCATTTGACCTGAGATCACCAAGGTTCCCTAACATATAAGTTTCATATTTTGGATATTATTCTATGTCATTCACGATTAAGTGAATGCAAGGATAGTTATTGGATATGTCACATATCATGCGGAGGGATTTGTATGATTAAGATGAAATTTATCCCTTTTATATAATAGGAGCAACATCTATGTGCCCCTTGATTAAGTAAAGCTGAGGAAATACATGGCCATGCCCAAATGAATTGACATGGGATGTTAATTATATTTGTTTCAGTCAACTTACTTAGGAATCAAGAAATCTCAAGATTGGGTTATACGGGAATGACATGGTCCATGTCTCGTGCTCAATCTAGATGTTTAGGACAAAAGGATATAGATAACGATCACGTGTAAAGGTTTAGTCAAATCACCGACTTTCTCATTATTTAGGTAACAATGGTGTGTTGCTAGACACTGCTCATTGTTTATGATTATTAATATGATTAATGATCATTGCCAACGTAATGAGAGCCTGTAGGGTTGCACACTTAGAGCTTAGTAGATTTGGAATTAATGAACTAAATTGTTTGGGCCTAATATTTAGGGAATTCCATGTTATAATTATAAGGCCTAATAGTAAGCCTATAATTATACATGGAATAAAGCCCAAATAGGTTGAGGGTTTTCTATGCACCTATTTAAATAGGCTTGTTGGGTAATAATTATTATTATTCATGCATCTCAAGCATAGAAAAAACCTAGCACCTCTCATTGACTAAAAATCCTTGAAGAGGCGTAGCTAGCACTACGAGGAAAAAGGAGAACAATTTCTAACTAGGTGTTCATGTGGACATTCATTGGTGATTATGCGGGTTTATATGGATACCTCGGAGTCTTCGGCCAAAAAGAAGCTGAAAAAGGTGATCAACGACTGAATTCTTGAGTCATCAACAAAGGTATTGAATGAATCCTTGTTCTGATTTAATGTTTTGCATGGATCCATTGGTTGGGATCGGTTTATTCCGTTGCGCTTGTATGGCTCCTGATCCTAACACAATGAACTTCCTTATAGCCCAAATAAGGCATAAAACCATGCTCACATTGATGCATAAGTTGACGCCTATGATAATGGTTAATAATCTTTCGTAAGCCATGACGAACAATTTGTTTATATGGTACCTAGAAACTAAGACTAAGCTCAAAGTGAGAATGAAGATTGTAACACCATAATCGAATTGCACTTTAATGCTTGGCAAGAATTGTGAGAATGTTGCCACTGCACCTGTAGAGAATAGAAGGAATTGTGTTGATTCTGGCTTGTTTTGGCATTATAGATCACAATTTAAGGAGGATTCTCTTATGTCTTCATGGTGGAATTTTCTAGTTAATGATGTTAGGGATATAACAAGACTATTCATAGGATTCTTCTAATAGTCTAAGCTTTCTAGATCAATTGGCACTATCAAAACCTTCTTAACTAAGTGCGTTGAAGAGATGTATAGAGATATAATAAAACTAATCTTATGATTTCTTCTAATAGTTTAAACTTTTAAAATTAATTGATACTTAAAAGACAAAAATGGTAGTATCATAGTAGAGCATCTGGACTATTCCAACTAGTCATAAGGGTTCAGCTTATACTTCATGTAGAAAATAATTGATATATATAAATCATTACAGGATTGTCTTCCTTTGTATTGTGCATGGTCTCCCCATTCTTTAAAAAATTTCATTTTATGTAAAGAAGATATAATCAACTAGCATATGAAAGTTTATGCTTGGCGATTCACAAAGTTCTTTAATAAGCTAACAGATTGAAAAAACAAGAGCAGGAATTTATTTATTTGATTACTTGAATGGGAATAAAAAGTCACTCTTTAGGGGGAGGAGGAAGAGCCTTTCAAATTTTAATATGATAGAATATAGAATTATTTTAGAAAGCTCACATCATAATCAAAACCTATTTTAAGTTAGCATTTTTTCCCATTTCATTTGACTTGAGATGGTAGTTATATTATTTTTACTTTGAAGTTTTATATTCAACCTCTTAAGGAAGTAGAAGTGGCCTATTGTTGTATGAAATATGCAGATCAATGTAATATAGGTTAGTGTTATTTTTGTGTATGAATGGAAATTTGTTTGCAGACTTGTAGTGCTCTTCCTGACTGAGGATTCACACCATAGAATGAAATTTAATGAATTCTTTGACTACTAAATTGCATTGGTAAAGTTTAAATTTGTCAAAAAATGGACAAAGTATAAATTATATACCAAAAAATTGGACAAATTGGATCACTTTTTGCTTAAGCATTTCATCAAACAAGATGAGTGGGAAAAACAAAGTCCACCTATATCCTATGATTATCAAATTACACAATTATCCTACAATTACAGTCAAATGCATAAATATTAATTTTACTACCATATTCTAACAAGCTCAACTTAATTCTCCAATTATCAAATTAAGCCTTCTTCAATATTCCCACACCTTATCCCACTTCATTGATGCTCTTTGCCATAGCCTTCGTTAATGTTCTGCTTTCAAGATTTTTCTGCCCATTGTTATTTCCTACCATAACTTTAGTTGGTGTTTTGCTAGTGGGTTATCCCACACTACAAAATTTTGAATATAGGTGTTGTAGAAGAAAGTATAAAATGTTTAAAACTAAGAAGCATAATGTCAACGTAACTCTCTAGCAATATCAAAATCTTTTGCATAACACCATACTAAAACTACAAGAAAACAAACTATATGAGAGCTATGTCAAGATTGCAACTCATTCTAAACACACAGAAATCCCTTTTGTTTCCCTAATATAAAGAAAGAGTATAAATAGAAGAGAATGCTTTAGAGAGAAAGAGCAGAGAGAAATTTTTTTGACATTATGTCACAGTGAGTGGGGTTTCATTATTGAGTGGGTACAGCTATAATCACATTAATATAATATTAACCATTAGATGCAAATGGAATTAATGGCTGGGATTTGGTGTAACTCTTTTAGATTTATACTAGTATCAATTGATCCCGTCCCTATATATGTATATATGTGTATTTGTAAAGATAATTCTTTTCTACTGCCTCCATTCGAAGAGTATGCATATGCTTTTGCGAATTTTATAAAACTTTCTTATAAAACTCATATCATTTTACATAAAATTTGTAATATTTTCATAATGACATAAGTTACAAAGTGAAACTATTTACATAGATCTTGCAATATTTTACATAAAAATTGTAATTTTTTTTCATAATGATATAAATTGCAAATTATAACCATTCACATAAATCTTGTAACTTCTTGCAATATTTTACATAAAATTTGTAGTTTTTTTTATAATGATATAATTTATGAGGTGCAACTATTCACATATTTTTTCTCATATAAATGTTTTCAAATATATTATTTTGTCCAATTTAACAGTCTAGTAAATTAATTATTTTTGACAGAAATTAGTTGATATTTAAGAAATTAGGTTGTTGAATTAAAAAAATATGTTTAATAATATTTGTATAGGAGGAATAGTACAAGAATATTTCCGAGATAGTGATCCTTCCCGCCTTTATTTCTTATATCTTAAAAAATAATAACCAATGGAAAACCTTTTTTTGGTCATACAAATAAAGACTTTCATATAATACTTTTTTCATGAGAATATTTTAGTTGATTATAATTTTAATATAAAATTTTTCATATTGAAATAAATATTATTTTTATCATCCAAAATTAATCATATAGTACAGCAATATTAGTACAAGTAAAAGTTTTCCCTCCAGAAAAAAAAATCGTAAGTAATTTATTAGTCTTTTTCACACAGAGGGGGTCGATTGACACCACTACATAGTGTGAAAAAAGAACATTTAATTATGGGCTATAAATACTAGTTTTTCTTCACAAATAAAACCATTTTCACTCATTAATATTTTATAAAAATGAAGTAAATTCAAATTTTCGATAAGTAAAAAGTATTTACTTTCTTCCATTCCTTACTTGAATGTAAATAAGTTTTGTGTTTTTAACATACATGAAAAGTTTTTATTTGATATAATTTTATCATTCAAATTTTTAAACGGATGAATACATTTGATAATGAAATAATTTCTAATTATTTTTGGGTTCAATGGTCCCAAAGACAGATACTTGAAAAAAATTGTCTAAAAAATTGTAACCGTATAATGCAGGTGTACAGCCCATATAATATAATCGATGATTTTATATATATATATATATATATATATATATATTTGGAACCCAGATAACAGTATAATATATTGTACATTAAGCATTTTTCTTATTTTTGTATGATTCCAAAAATAGAAATCTTGTTATTATGATATGGGCGTAGGACAGAACCCACACATGCCTCGTTTCTCCTTGTTGTCAAGAGTAACAACCTGAATGAAGAAGTTTCTGTAATTTGTAAATTTTGTTTTAATTTCACATCTTGCAGTAGGATCGGCATTGAAACATTGATTACTAGGATTTAACAAATGGTCTACGACTGCGACTGCAACCGCAACTACAATTTAAATCCTTGATTGATTAGCAATGCACAAAATGTGGTTTAATGAAAAACTTGACCAATTTATTGGAATTTTAGACTCAAAATTAAAATACATTTGAAGACCAATTCATTTTTCCCAAAAAATATACATCCATCATGCATCTATTTCTTGATTTCTGATTGCACGAATCTAGCTATCAGTGAATACAAACATGCACCTGTGCTAATGCAAAACACACTACAAAAAATTAGTTATAATTGCAACGGTTTTATGATAAATTTTGCGATAGTTTTAACCCCTACAAAGTGATTAGTAGTGGTTTCCTTGATTGTCACAAAAGTGACCATTGCATTACACTTTTGCGATAGTTTTCTTGACCGCAGGCATAACTGTCACAAAATTAATTTTTGTTTTTAACTTAGCAAGGATTAAAGTCATCACTAAATGAACATAAATTTTTTTTACTTAATTCATTTAGCAAAGGTTGTAACCATCATTAATTGATTATTAAAATTTCAACCTCTAATTTAATAGGGGTTAAAACTGTCGTTAATTAATTTTTAAAATTTTAACTTATAACTTAGCAGAGGTCAAAACTATCATTAATTGATTCTTAGAATTTTAATTTATAATTTAACAGGGGTTAAAACCATCACAAATTTATTACAAAAAATTTAACTTTTCCTTTAGTAGGAGTTAAAATCGTCACTAACTAATTATAAATTTATTAATTTTAATTTAATAAAAATTATAACCATCACAATTTTGTAGTAAAAATTCTTATTTTTAATTTAATAAGAAGTTTAATTGCCACTAATATTTTAACTATTAAAATTCCTTTTTAAATTATGCAAATAAAAACATCTTAGTAAAAATATATCAAAACTAACAAATTCCAAAATGCACTTTCATTAATATAATTTCAGAATCATTTTATATTTTATACAAGTTTTGCCAAATACAAAATAGAATAAGTGCTAGATATTGTTTAAACTAGCATCTTCAACAAAATCATCTTAAGAACTTGCAAAATGGAAGAAGTGCTAGATATTTGTTTAAACTAGCATCTTCAACAAAATCATCCTAAAAGCTAACAAAATAGGATAACTAACAATCTATGCTTGTTTTGTCATATGTAAAATACCAAAAAGTCCTAGATATCATCTAAACTTGCTACATCAAAATCATCCTCTTCAACACCAACAAAATCCTTACCATGGGCATTAGCTCCAAATGATCTTGTTTCCATAGATAGGTCTTGATTTTGCTCACTTGCCTTGTCACTTGGTTGACAACAATAAATATAACACAATTAGTTAACTTGTAAAACTAGAATTAACTCAAAAGATTGAATATATCATCTAAATAGAGATATTTGCTTAATAAAATCATCTGTATAGCAACTACCTTATTTACAAAAATTCTATAGAGATTGAATATATCATCTCCAAAGAGTTCATAATATTAAGAACACTCACAGAGAATTATATGTACAATGACCTTAACGGGTTAGATAGCTTACAGTCATATGCCTGCATCTCCTTTGAAATTCTTATCTTATCCTTCCTTATAAACAAACACCAATTTCACAAGGAGAAAGCAAAAGATACAGTTTCATCAGAAAATCTATAAAAAAAATCCCAAAATAGATTGAATTTCCCTAGATATCCAGAAAAAAATAAATTAAATTTCCATAAAGAAAATTAAATGGAAATAAGATTATACAGATATACATAAACATAAGAAGGGGAATCAATCTTACTCTCAAAATAGACATAGAATCAAAGTTCCAAGCAGCCATGCTAAGCGCAGAGTCATACAAACAAAGTGTTTGGCTTATGCTTATGAGCTAACCCATAAAAGGACAAAGTGTTTGAATCAAGATGAACTGCATGTTGATGTCGTACAACATAAAGTAACTCCTTCAAATTAATAGTTTTATTGCCAAGTTGTCATGTTCCAAGGAAAATGACATGAACTAAGAAGCACATGTAACTCACGGACCATTTGAGATTTAGAGGGAATCATCTTTATCTTTGCATTTGCATCATTTGGAGCTGTCGTTTACATTCAATAAATTATATAATCCATTTCTAATTTAACACTATTTTCTTGCCCAAATATAACTAGAGGTTAATCATTTGCGTTTTTAATAGATGAACCATAAGTTACTATAAAAAATCCTAGTCTAGCTGGCAGTGTTGGAGGTGCAGATTTTGACACTTCAACATTTCATTTTATATGAAGCTAAAGTATGCTCAGACTTAAAAGCTAATTAGTAACCACTATTCCCTATTTTGATGCTTCTTTTAACATTCATTTTTATAGAACAAAACAAAACAAACATCTTAATCTAAATTTTATATAATAGAATAGAACAGAATAAAACATAAGTCATAGACATTTGAGAGCTAAAGTTTATTCAAATATACCAGATTAGAACAAAATAAAATAGAACAAAAATAAACAGAGAAATTGGATGAATAAGTAGAGAGAATCATCAATGTTAAATGAAAATATAAAATAGAGCAAAAATTAGCAAATGCACCTACTTAAAGAGTTCAATCAAAGATAACAATGGTTGTTGATCCACAAAAAAAAACCTCTTAATCTAACTTCACTGCAAATCAAAGGAATGCAAGGAAAATGATAATTTATTAGAAAGATCCTTCACTGCCTAGCAAAAGTATGAAATATATAGATATAGCATAACAAGTCAAAAAGACGAGCAAAGTTTGATTTGATAAAGCTAAGCCACTAAATTGGCTGACTCGTACTATGCTTCTAATAGTATTGTTATTATAACTTTACTCAAAATAAGAAGGAATTTTTTAAAATTTATTTTTTATTTGGATAAAAAAAGAAAAAAAATCTAAATCTAAAATATATAATTATAATTTTTTAATTATTTTAAATTTAAAAATTTTTTTATCCATCATTCCCTCTCTAATTGAAATTTAAAAATTTTTTCCTCTTCTTTCTCCCATGTTACCTCTTTAACCAAACAAGGGGTTAACTCTTTTCACGCTGTTACGGCTTAAAGTCATAAACTTAACTTGCTGCTCCCTTTGGTTGACTTGGAATTGGAAATTCATTGCACATCTCCATCTACCACTTGCATTTTTTGCTACATTATCAATGCCAACATGCCCTCTGCACTCCTCCCCTTGTTGGAACTAGTTACCCCTTTGTAACTACATTTTCTCCTTTACCTTCTTTTCCTTTTTTATGCCATTTTTTCTTCAGTAGATAAAGTTACAACTTTTATTTTAAAATTCACTATTTTTTTCTACCAAAACCTCCATTCCAATATTAAAAAAAAAATTCTCTATTTATCAGTTCACCAAAATCACCCTCCAGATAAGGAGAGGTTTTTCTTTGTACCTTTGTACAACTTATAGGTTGAACTACTTTAATAGTGAGATAGTGAAATACAGCCTATAATTACTTTTTCATTTTTATAAACGGTTGGAATTGTTTCTAGTGACCTCCCCAAAGTGTACTACAGAGACATATAAAGAACATGACATATAAAGAACATGTAAGGGTTCATGTTCTTTATATTGACAGATATAGCAACACAGTAGATAAGATCATATAACAGATATAGCAACACAATATATGTAAAATGGAAAAGAACAAAACAATGATTTGTTCAAGTAATGATTTGCATTAGTATGGATAGGAATAGAGATGATAAAGCAGACGAAGGAAAAACATGAGAGGTGTATTCAAGTAATGAGCGTCCTTGTAAAAAAAAAAATTAGCTTCCTACGACGGTAGACCACCGGTGGATGATATCCAAGATGGCAAAGAAAGCTCATTCCAATATCTTTTTACAATGTAATCCTTATAAAGATGAAAAGGAGACACCCGTACTAATTACAGCAGCAAAGCACGAAGTGATTGAAATGGTAAGGAAAATTCTAGAAGTCATTCCCACAGCCGCTCATGACATGGATGTTAATGAAAAGAACATAGTGTTTGTGGCATTAGAGAACAGAACATGTAAGGGCTGATATTGATAAGTCAACTGATATACACATGCATTCAAATTGATAGTCAATAATAGATGAAAAGCTTCCACTATCCTCCTTTTCAAGTTTGGTGGGGTCCAGCATAACATAACCATTTTTAGCTACATAACAACATATTGTGACTAGAGAGACGAGCATGATAAAGTCATTATTCTTTAAACAGTGTGAAATTAATAACTAAAAGATAATAACCAATAAATTTTGGTTACCAACGAGATGTTTGAGCAAGATTCTTACATCCACAAGAGAAGCACAAGCTGTATTTATGGCACATGAAAGAAGGTATGAATTAAATCAAGCTAGAGTGATAAGAAATCCAGAAGCATACAACATAAATGAAAATATCATTCTCCTCCGGTTTTAATCAAATTGAATCTATATATATGATACAATGTTAGTAACATACGTTGTCCTTTATAATCCTATAAAGGACATATATATCGAGGTCTATCTTAAGTTAAATAAAGAAACAGAGCTATATGCATACAGATCAAGTTTTTGAATCATATGAGTTAGCATCCACATTGATACAATTTAACTGTAGCTACTTAAAATATTTTTAGACAAACGAACATTATCAAATTCCAAGTTCAATACAATTAATATCATAATCAATATGCACTGACTAAGAAAAGTAAAAAGTGAACTTTTGTAGAACTTTAGTATGAAGATTTTCAAGATAATTTAGCATTAAACCTAACTTTAATTACATATAAACATAGACATCATCAAAACATACTGAATCTTCAATTAATGGTATTTCATTACAATTCAAATATCTACTTCATTTTCTATTGAATTCAATTTTGGGAATCAAATAGACTGGCAGCTGTAAGGCCAAAAATAATGTGATTTGAATATATGATTTTATATTTACTACATTTTTAAATTAGTAAATTTAATCTAATAACTAACCTCAGGTAAGGAATCATATATATTCCAATTCAAACAACTTCTAGTGCATTTCATCATTTTTCTTACTGCAACTTTGAATCAATAATTATACCTTACACTCTTGGAAGACATCTTGTTTAGTGAGGAGACAAAGGCTATAAACAATAGAATGCATCTTTGTTATTAAAAGAATGAGGACACCATTCTTCCCAAGCTGACATGTTTTCAAACTTCAGAAGTTCTAGTGCAGGAAAGCTCTGAATTAAGGTATCAAAATAATAAGTTCCATTATTATAAAACTCAGAGCCCATACTAACTAATGCAGTAAATTTCGTAATTTTAAGGTCTTCTAGTGAGGGAAGCTATCCAAGTGAAGGCAATGTATAGCAATATTTACAACCTTCAAGCTGTAAAGATTATAGTAGGAAAAATCAACGGGATCATTGAAATTGAATTGACCCTATTTTTTGGTGAAAACCCATCCCCACAATTCTTGCTAGTAATAACCGAACTAGTTTTTTCCCACCACACATCAGCTTCACTTTTTCCTCTTAGATCCTACATGCTTGTCTTAAGAAGAATTAAATACTATAACTAATAGAACATAAGCAATTCATCACAAAAATTAGATAACTGACTGATAAGAAGTAGGATCAAACTTAGAATTAAAATTGATACATAATAGATTAAAGCCACACACAACATTAACATCCTACGGATGATACGAAAATAGAGCATCTTCAAGTCAAAGACAAGAACCAAATTCACATTGAGGTAATTGTAAATATATCTAAAACTATCATTGATTTGATAGATGCAATAAAACTAGATAAAATACAAAAGATATTTTAATATCCATTGTAAGAGAAGCACATGCCAGGCATAAACTCTGATGTAGGGGAAAGAAATAATTTCTATTTGCAGCATTTGTAAAATCTAATTCAACTAATTTCATGTGAATTTGTCTTCTACTCGATTTGTTTTCTTTTAGTAGGAGCAGAGATACTCTGTTTCTTCTATAGAATAATTTTCTCGTAGGTATTTTCTTTTAAGTATCTAAATTCAAGATAACTACATACTTTCTCACCTCTATTACCAATAACTAACGTAAAGAACATGAACCAAAACAAGAACAAATAGCAAAAAGCAATTAAGCTCTGGAACAAAACTCTAAATCAATAAGCAAAAGCAATGGAGCAACAACCGATAGAAGAAATAGATCCTTCCTTAGGCAAAACCAGTAAATGTACCGATTAGGGTATTTCTACGTTGGTGAGCATAGGATTCCGATTGGCGGAAGCTTCGGAAGGCTT